>JAPEBW010000151.1:0-80588 GCA_027405785.1 Ophiocordyceps robertsii
CCCCTCCACAGGCGGCTGCTGCTGCGTCGCCATGTCGGTCCCCGGCGCCAAGGATGACGACGACGGACATCTCGGCCGGGTCGGGAGCAACGGCGAGGCCGGGGCCGTGACGGAGACGGCGCGCGTCATTGACCACGCGGCCGAGCGCAGCTTGTGCTTCAAGTTTGATGTGCGCATCCTGCCCGTGCTGGCCGTCATGTGTAAGTCTGGCCTTGGTCAGGGGGCCAACGTCTCTAACCTCTCCCGCACGCAGACCTGTTCAACGCCCTCGACAAGGGCAACCTGAGCAATGCCCAGACCAACGGGCTCGGCAGAGGTCCGTCGTTCCGCCTGAGCGGCTCTCGACGGACGCGGCTGACTCGTCGACCAGATCTCGGCTTCAAGGACGGCCAGTACAACCTCGTCGTCTCCATCTTCTTCGTGCCCTTTGTCCTCTTCGCCCCGCCCCTGGCCATGCTGAGCAAGAAGCTGGGCCCGGCGCGGTCGCTGCCCGTCATGATGCTCGCCTTTGGCTCCATGACGCTCCTCACGGCCGCCGTCCGGAGCTTCGCCGGCCTCTTCGCCGTCCGCTGGTTCCTTGGCATGGCCGAGGCCGCCTTCTTCCCCATGGTCATCTACTATCTGACCACCTTCTACCGCCGCGGAGAGCTCGCCCGCCGCCTCGCCGTCTTCTACGCCGCCTCCAACCTGGCCAACGGCTTCAGCGGCCTGCTCGCCTTTGGCGTCTTCCACATCCGCTCCGACCGTCCGGCCTGGCGATATCTGTTTCTCATCGAGGGCTCCGCCACCGTCCTCTTCGCCGCCTTTGCCTATTGGTACTTGCCCCGGAGCGCCGCCGAGGCCCGCTTCCTCGACGACGGCCAGCGCGCCCTCGCCTTTCACCGCATCCAGGTCGACTCGTCGTCGGTTGTTGCCGAGGACTTTAACCTCCGCGACTCGCTCTCCATCTTCGCCTACCCGTCCTCGTTTGCCTTTCTCGCCATCGAAATGTGCCTCGGCGTGCCGCTGCAGTCCGTCGCCCTCTTCCTGCCCCAGATCGTCCAGCGGCTCGGCTACTCGACCATCCTGACCAACCTGTATACCGTTGCCCCCAGCGCCACCGGCGCCGTCATGCTCCTGATCCTGGCCTTTTGCTCCGACCTGACGCGCCTGCGCTTCCCCTTCATCGTGCTCGGCTACGTCTTCACCTTTGTCGGCTTCATCATCTACGCCTCCATCGACCACGTCGAGACCCGGCTCCAGCTTGCCTACAGCGCCACCTTTATGATGTGCTGGGGCACCTCGGCCCCGTCCGTCATCCTCTCGACCTGGTACAACAACAACATTGCCCACGAGGGCCGCCGCGTCACCCTCACCTCGGTCGGCGTGCCCCTGGCCAACGCCATGGGCCTCGTGGCCAGCAATGTCTTCCGCGAGGACGACGCCCCCAAGTACTTGCCCGCCCTCATCACCGCCGCCGGCTTCGGCGCCGCCGGGGCTCTCGTCACTGCCGGCCTCGGTGTCTACATGATGTTTGACAACAAGAGACGCGACCAGAGGGCCGGCGTCCACATAGATGCCCGTGACATTCCCACACAGCGGCTGCGCAACGGCCCCAGCGCCCAAGAGTTTCGGTGGTTTCTGTGACTGCGTGTACGTGGCGAGGGCACCCAGGTTGTTCATGTTTCGCGCGGGTGATTACCGATGGCTGGAGAAGCGATCATCTACATCATAATCTAATGACCTCTTTATAGCTGTACAAAACCTGTGTAGTGCCAACACCTCGACTGACCCAGGAGCTTGCCCACGCGGCCCTTTGCGAAACGCAAGCCCAGCATCGGGCGGACCGCAACCGCGCCTCTTTCAGTCTTCCGGAGCTGCCTCGGCATCTCTGCCTTTCCACCATAACCACAGGGTCTTGGCCCAGAACCAAGCCTCGATGGTGCCGAAGAAGCAGACGGCGACGACGAGAAAAACCTTCATGTTCCTGCTGAGACCCAAGCCGGCAAAGTTGGTTTCCCACGACGGGATCTGAGACGCAGGGGTCCCGTTGGGCAGTGTCTTCCTCGGCCTCTCGAGTCGTGACGGCCGAGTTGAAAATGGGCACGACACAGTCCGACGGCCGACGGCCAGCGTGGAGAGCCGCAGACGCGCCACGGCTGGATTGGCCGTCTGGCAGCCACGCGCCAGGGACAGCGTGGGGCGGAACACTGTTGCTGATGCGGACAACATCTCGGTTGCAGTATGTTTGGTCTTGTTTTGCTGCTCCAGAGTATGGGTGCCTCCAGCTTTGAACCCTGTCCGTGTACAATGAAGAGGAGGCAAATACCGTGTTGACTCACATTCTTACACCCGTCAGCACACCACCGCCCTGACACTGTCACGTGGGGTAAGCAGGCATGTCCAAGGGCAGCCAGCAGTTTTCCATTTGCGGAATAGAATTCAACCTCCATATTGTATGCTGTGGGCTGGGGGTGGAGATGCTGCTGCTATGAACCGCCGTCAATAATGTTTACTCCTTTAAGCTCTTAGGGACCCCAAAAGGCCCAAGACGGTAGGCTACGAGCACCTTTACCAACGAGGGGATGACAGGTAGGCCCACCGTCATGGGCCCTGTAGCGACTGACTCGGTATAATTGGGTAACGTCGCGGCATTCATCTCGAGGCTTCTCAAATCATACGCCTCGATTGTCGTACATGGTCACGGTTGGTACACTCTTCGCAGCTACATGTGATGACGACGTCAAACATCACCCCTCAGCGCTTGCCTGAGTTTGGCTCGCGTCTGTGAAAAGCGATCCCCTCGCAGCGAAAGTGTGGCCGTTGACGTCCTCACGAGAGGAATGAGCAACGTCTGAAGTCAGTATAGCCAGTACTAACCTTGGAGTAAAGGAAATAAAAAAAGTTCTTTATCTGCCAGGTTGGCTCGATGACTTCTGTGGTGTTGCAGCTGTTGGTATTGGGCTTTAGCTGGAGGGCACGGAGCGGGAGCCATGTCCTCCTAAACAAATTTTACCGTCCCTCCCCTGATATACACAGAATATCCCGCAGGCACAGAATAAGAATCGGCCTTTGTGGTTGGGATTACGTTGTCGATGTGTATTTTATAGTCCCCTGTTTGCTGTTGGTAAATGGAAAGGTAATGGCCGTTGAACCAAACCGTTCGAGGCTCCGTTGTTGCCGGGAAATATTGGGTAACGCCCTTCTCTTCTCGTCCGGCAAGAGCATCGTCGCCAGTCTGAGCAGACAAAGCCTGGTTAGTCAAACTGCGGCGAGCGTCAAGATTGACTCCAGAATCATCTGACCGCCATAGTCACAGCTCGCCTGGCTTGTAGATGCTGATGGCTTGGGTACCAAGAGCCCAAGGTGTGACAGTCAGCCGAGAAAGAGCGATGCGGCCTTTCGTGGGTTGCAGATCTGAAAATGATGCTGCGCTCTTTCACGAGATGGGGCGTTCGGTCAACGTCGGGCCAGCGGTCGCATACACGGCCGGAAGACCACCCTGTGTCAGAATCAACGGACGAGATGTTGGGTTGTGCATGTGCTGACCTGAAGGAGAGTTGGAGCGGGGGTTTATCTGATCATTGCCACGAGGATGTAAAGACTTGAACCTGGGCACCCGCCCGCCCATAAGCTCGGGCTGACGCAGATTATGTCATCTCGCCACGGCGCCGAAGTTCAACCGAATGACCTTGTCTTGACCTTCCTTGCTAGAATGCCAGAGTGGCTCTTGCCACAAGTACCACAGACGCGCGTGCACCTTCCCTTAGGTCCTGATTAGTCGGGGGCAGGACGGCCTCGAGGCCTGGCTGCCACAATGTAGCCCGTTGGGTCACTTGTGCCAAACTGCCGCAGTCACAACAAGCTTTGTAGACAAGAGTCACAAGACAAGCCATCAAGCACTCCCTTTGCCCCTACTCTGGAGCCTTGGAGCGACAAAGCTTTTGTGCTACTGAGCCTAGCTCCCTCGTGACCTTTTTCTCAGTCATGGATGTTCGTCCAGGGAGTGTCTTTCCTCAGGGGATAGCTCCATGCCCATTTTCAATTTCGCTCTAGTTCGATCCGTTATGAGCTTTTTAAACGCCTCCTCGCCGAATCTAATCTTGTACTCTTCATCGGACAGAGATTCTATGTCCGTTGGATCAGGGTTAAACGGGTAGGTATTCGTCAGATGCCAGACAAGCGGCGGAGTTGTTCGTTGGGTAAAGCTATATCGTTCAGTCACGATTCACCGGTCAAACTTGTCGACTTACAGTGCCTCCCCATTCCACGTATAGTAGTAAACCTCAGCGTCTTTCGACCCACGTGGACCAATATCGATTAAGAAGTAGCATTGGCGGCGATTGAGCATATATTGGCCGGCAGAATGCAAACCGTCAATGCTCTCATCGTAATCTCGGCCAAAGCGATGCTGGCACGCTATATTTGCCATTACGGTCCGTCGATTGATGGCTTCCCCGGGTATCACGTCTGAAAAGCATTTGACAAGGATTCGGGCTGCCGTTACATGCAAGGCCAAGTCGCGGCGATGAAAATGCTGGTTGTAACGAGGGGAAAGAGTGGGCAAAAAGTGAGGCTGTTGTCTTTCATATTTATCCCTCCCCCACCACCCAGGCCTTAAAGTCGGCCACTAATTAATGCGCAAATCACCACATTTGCTCTTGTTCGAATCAGGTATTAGGCGGCGTAGGGTAGCGGTGCTCCGGGCAATTTCCGGGAACCAAGATTGTCTGCGTTGGATTGAGTCGCCCAGCGTGAGCAGAGGGATGGATGCCGTCGTCTATTGCACCCTTTATAGGAAACCTGCTTCAAGAACCATATAGGTGCATCACGCATCACGCATGAGATGGTTGTCTATAGGTTTTTCTCCCGACACTTTTCTATACAGGCTTACCACCACCTTGTGTGTATTACGACGACGAAAGACGATGCAGCTTGTGCTTACGTCGCGATTCTTGCTAATCTGGGCCCTTGTGCCAACGTGCAGAAATCCACGTTGCGCCTGACTTGTCTGCCTTCTGCAGGCAGTCACTTTATCTGTTGCTTCTTCGCTACGGGGCCTTTGCGTGGTGTGGCCCATCTGAATCTTTACGCCGCTCAAATCCATCATGCCCAATCCGACAATGGAAAATGGGCCCAAACGCGTCATCTTGCGGCTCCGGGTCAGCGACTTTGACGGCCGAGATTCCTCGTCGTTCACCGAAGCCATATCCGAATACATTGTATTCGCGGGACGGTCCACGACTGAGCTTGAAGAGAATAGACACTACGCTCATATCGAGCCTTTCCAAAGTCCCGAACTGAAGCAAACCTCGTTTCATATCACGCTTGACATGGACAAAGATTCCGTCCAAAACCCTGACTTGAATGAGCTACCGCATGAAATCTACCGCGTCCGCCGTAACGTGAATGGGAAGCTGTAAGAGCCAGCACTCCTCAACATGACAACCCCAGCTTATCTTCAACAGACGGGTTGAGAGTTTTAGAAACCCTCTGGAGGAGCGTGTTATGCTTACGAAGATTCGCGCATATACGGATAAGCTATACGCTTGGGCCAGGTGATGCAGTCATGTCTATGATGGGATAAAGCGTTGGCAGTACCGCGGGAGTATTCGAGGCGCTTGCACTGAACGGCTATCCACCATATGGGAACTGTGAATTGGGAAAGTGACTCTGATAGCCGACAGTGCCATGCCCACTGCCATGCCAGTCGTCGAAAAGGTCAATCCACCAGGTGGTCCATGATGGTCGACGACCACCGAACCAAGTCATTCCCACTAAGGCATCATGAAGGATGTATAATGGTATAGCAAGATATGGTCTGAAAAAATACCTGTATCCAGAAGTATGCGAGCACACATAAGCTGGGCTCGGGACAAGACCTCAGCCAGAGCCTACACGTATACATAGTGGCAGGGAACGAAGTGTGAAGACAACGCATCTTCAGCAAAGGCACGCGCCACCAAAAGCCTCAACCCTTTGTGTGAAGAGGGCCGAAATCCTCGGCCTGAAGAAACAGGCTCAAGTCTCCCAAGGCATCGTCCCCTTCCCAATGGCTGTTGACGAGGCTGAAATACTGGTCCTCGAAGAGCTCACCATGCGTCCGTGTCTGCTCGGGTGCCGGAGACGTTTGCGATTCTCCCCGGCAGAGGAGGACGGGGCTTGCGTTGGCCGAGCCCGGCGCTGTGTCCGATCTCTTGGTCCCGCCGCCCGGCTCGTTGGCCGAGCCCTCGGACTGGGCGGCGTGCAGACGATCCGCGATGGAGCGGTCGAGGTACTGGAGGAAGAGGTCGAGGACATTGTTGTTGATGCGCCAGTATTTTTGTATCTCCTCGAGACACAGCAGGCTCATCTGCGCCCGATGCTCGGCGATTCTCCTGGAGACTCCGGAGCCTCGGCGGATGCTGATGGCGTGGATACACAGCGCGGCAAAGAGACTGGTGATCCTAGCCGGTTGTTAGATGGCAGGTTCTCGGGACGGATGGATGCGTCTACCCACAAGTGCATCTGCCCGTAGCGCAGCGTGCCATGCGTCGACATGTCCTCGGCGATTCTGCTGATCCGACAAGCGGCGTTGGTGACTACCTGGTTGCACTTGTTGCCCTCTTCGTGCCGGAGGAAGCTGTTTCTGTGTATCAGGATACGAAGATGGCTGCGTTCAAAGACGTTGCAAGGAGTCAGCTTCAGAGTTTGTCTCCATGACAGTCCCTCGACCAACAGAGGAGCATGAGTGGAAGCACAGTTGTACCATACTTGTAGGCCATGTGCAAGAGGCAAGTCCACACAGACTCGCTTCCTTCCTCAGCTGCATACTTCATGGCGTCCGGCAGGCTGTTCTTCCAAGCCTCGAGGGACTTGTCAAGGCCCTGAACGTCGGCAGCGGTTGATGCTGGTTGGCCGGGAGAAAAGTGAAGATCGATGATGCGGCCGACTTTGCCTGACGTGTCAGTAGCACAGTCTGGATGACAAGGCAGATGCCGAGGGTTAATCGTGTTGATGTGCTGAGATAACTCACGTAGTCTTGCAATCTCAACCATCTTGATGGCATATGTCATGTGTTCGGGCTGACAGCAGCCGAACAAGGCACTGTTGGAGCAGTAGCCCTCCGACTCGAGGTCATTGGTGCTCAACGGCTCGATATCGCAGTCCTCGTCTCTGATGCGGCTGGGCAAGCCCAGAGCCGCGGCGACTTGCCGTTCTCTGACCTGGGCGTGCGTGTCAGCTGGGCGTCATTTCCGGATGCAAGCTGCTTCGTGCTCGCGGGATTCAGCGTCGTGCATACATAGATGGACCACCATATTCTGCGCCGCATGCGCGTCATGTGAATGTTCTTGGACGTGGACGACTTGGGTCTTTCAGGCGAGTTAGATGGATGGATGCTCGAAGGGAGCCGTCGGAGGTCGTATGGGCCCCGTCTGGGGATGAGAAATGAAAAAAACTCACGATCTGTGCAGGCCGTACGACTCGGAAAGGGTAATGACAACGCCGAGCCAATACCTGACGTCTCGCACGTCGGCAGGACCGCCCCGCCAGAAGCTCATGAGGAAGATGGACTGGATGAGGATCATCTCGTCCTTTTCCCAGTCGGCGTGGAAAAGAAGCCTGGCCCGGGTGTAGAGCAAGCGCTTGGCCTCGGAGCGGTCTTGGAAGCCCATGGCGACGACGGTCTCATCGTCGCAGTAGGTGGCGCCAATGAAGAGCATGGCCTGCAGCAGGAAGCGCGAAATGTCCATGGCGGCGAGTCGGCGGGTGATGTCGGCGCGGTCGAGGATGGGAAAGGACGGGTGGAACCAGGTGAAGTATGCCTGGAGGGCCGGGAGGCACGTCTGCAAGTCCGGCAGGCTGAGGGCGCCCTCGTCGCGGAGATAGCGCATCGTGGCGGCGCTGATGCCGGCGCCCTCGGTCTGGGCCTGCGACTGCGAGCGGGGGCTGCCGGGGATGGGAAAGGTGAGGCGCGGCTTCTGGCCCGACGAGACGGTCCCGGGTCCCCCAGCGGCGACGACCTCGGCATCGTCTCCGGGCACCAGGGTCAGGAAGTTGGACTCGCCAAAGAAGAGCGTGCCTGTGGCCGAGGCCGACGACGGCGTCTCTGCGCGGTCGGGCAGCACCGGGGGCGGCGGCGGCGGGACCGGAGTCGGAGTCGGCGTCAAGGCCGGAGTCGGAGCCGGGGCCGGAGCCGGAGCGATGCGCTGCGGCGAGGGTCGGCCCGCCGAGTGACGAGTGCCGGCGCGACGGGCGCCGGCGCCAACTTGGGGCGCGAGCGAGGAGCGCGACGCTTGCACGGCCAAGAGCGGGCTCGGCGACGCGCGTGCCTCTGTCGCGGCCAGGGGCTGGAGGCGGCTAGAGCGACGCGGGTATCTGAAGATGAGGCCATCGCGAGGTGAGCAAGCGGACTTGAGAGGAGAGCGTCGACTGACCTTCCTCGCCGGGACGGGAGGATCTCGCATTGGACGCCCGAGGCCGAGCAGTTGGAGCAGGGCTGCGTCTCGGTTACATTGCATTTGACGCGGCGGCTGTTGCACTCGCGACAGGCGTGTTTTGCCCGCGTCTTCTTGGGCGATGGCGACGGTGCCATGGCCGACTCATGGATGGGCCGAGACGAGTCAGCCTCGGTGTCGAGCCGTCTTCAGCTGCCTTGTAGGGGGGGAGAGTCCGATGAGCGAATTGTCGATGATGAAATGGTGGCGAGACCTGGCGACGGGCCGTTTTCTCACCAGAGTTTGCGCTAACGGCGGTACACGTAATGGTCGGCCAATACTGTTATCACCGTGGCCAACAACACGGCCGCGGATTCCATGGTATCAAGATTGGAGAAAGAAGGACGGTTACACATTGGGATACACGTAATGCCGGATGCTCACATCCATCCCATTGCCCTCTGACTTGGTTAATCGCGCCTCCAATCGGGCCGCAGTCGTCAACAGGAGCACCTTTTACACGGACAGCAGTCTTGAACAGCAGCACCTTTTACACGGACAGCTCCTTTGGACCTCATACATCAGTAGCTCCTCGGCAGCCGCAGCACCTTTTCGCCAACATGGTTGAGAATCATCTCGCGGCTGACGGGGGCGATGCGAGGCACCAGACTCTCCCTGAACCAGCGCTCGACGTCGTACTCGGCCGCATATCCCATGCCGCCAAGGGTGAGGACGGCGCGCTCGCAGGCCACAAAGGCGGCCTCTGCGGCCAGGTACTTTGCGCTGTTGGCGGCGATGCCGACGCTGCCTTGCTCGCTGTCGGCGTCGTAGAGACGTGCGGCGTGATAGGTTGCCAGCTTGGCCGCCTCGAGGCCCATGTAGGCGTCGGCCAGAGGGTGCGCTATGCCCTGGTTCATGCCAATGGGCCGCCCAAAGACGACCCTCTCCCTCGCGTACGTCGAGGCCCGGGCCAGGGCCGCATAGCCGAGGCCCAGCGCCTCGCCCGCCAGCAGGCACCGCTCGGCGTTGATGCCGTGGAGAATGATGCCGAAGCCGTCGCCCTCGCGGCCGATGCGCGCCGTCTCGGGAACGCGGTAGTCGTCGAAGAAGACCTCGTTTGCGTCGACGGCCCGCCCGCCCATCTTGTCCATCTTGCGCATCGTCAGGCCCGGCTGGCTCCGGTCCAGGTCGATGCAGAAGAGCGAGAGCCCCTTGCCGGCCTCGTCCCGCCGCGCCGTGCGGGCCAGGAGCATCATCTTGGACGCCACCTGGGCACAGGTGATCCATATCTTCTGGCCCGTGACGCTGTAGCCGCCGTCGACGCGGTTCGCCGCCGTCGACAGGTCCAGCGTGTTGAGGCCCGCGTCGGGCTCCGTCACGCCGAAGCACACGCGCCACTTGCCCGAGATGATGTTGGGCAGCGTCTCCCGCAGCTGCTCCGGCGAGCCGAACCGGGCCAGCGGCTGCGTCGCGTAGACGTTTGCGTGCACGGCCTGCGCGCCCGCCATGCCGGCCCCGGACTCGGCTATCGTCTGCATCATCATGGTCGCCTCCGAGATGCCCAGCCCGGCGCCCCCCAGCGCCTCGGGCAGCGCGATGCCCAGCCAGCCGTGCCCTGCCAGAGCCGCGTGGAACTCCTTGGGGTCCTGTCCCTTGTCGTCGTGTTCCCGCCAGTACGTGTTGGGGAACCGCGAGCAGATCTGGCCCACGGCGTCCCGCACCGTGAGCTGATCCTTGCCGAAGCCCGTCATGTCCATCATGGCTCGCCGGGCCGTGACCGAAAACGACGGGGCTGCGCGGAAGCAGGGGGCCGTTATGATCTGCCTGAGCGGGCGTGATGACGACCACAGGAGGCGAGACATGATGGATGGCGAGTCGGATTCACCAACAATCGGCTGCTCATGGCATGATGCGCAATGCGCGGCACGAATTGATTGAGCAGCTTCGACATTCAATCACACGATGCATCTTGGTCTTTACCAGGGGACATTGGTTGCTACATGACTGCAGCCAGAGTAAGCCCGGCTTCATCACACGCCATATAGCCGACTTGGATCAGCCTCGGTTACTCCGGGATAGCCGACTCCCCCTCGCCGTCTCACAGCGTCCAACTGGAAATATCTCATACCTTTAAGCTCGGCATCGCGTAAAGTCGTCGAGGCCAGCAACAGGCAACGCATCTCGCGGCAGACAAAGCGCAATGTCTCCGCCTTTGAGCTGCCTAAAGACGCGTGAATACTCTCTCTAAGCCCCCATCGTCAGTCGCCGTCGGCCAAAAAAAGTAGTCGTCCCAGCATCGGTCAAGGGCACTCGGCCTGATGCGACTTACATGCGTGACGGAAACAAACTCGCCATAGACCCCGTCCGCCTTCATCTTGTCGCCGACGAGATCGCCAACACCGCCCAGCAGAGCCAGGACGGTGGTGACTTTGCTGTCCCAGGTGACGAGGGCCGACACCAGCCTGCCGTCCAGCCTCGTCGACTCTGTGCTTCCGTAGGGGTCTGGCGCGCAGATTGTCAATATCAAGCCAGCCGTGCAACGCTCCGCAGGCGCCGTCCGAGTCCATGGCTGCACACATACTCTGCATCTTCTTCGCCGCCACCATGCTGTGCCACCACGCCAGTCCGACGGCCCTGTCAAACATGATGGTCGGCCAGGCACCGTACGGAGTGACGACGTCGCGGTATTGGTCCTTTTGCCTCGCAATCGAGGGGATGCCTGCAGGGGAAATGTATCCCATGATGGTGTCCGACGCGGGATCCGTCGAGTTGTTGACTGATGCAAACAGTCCGGGCACCCGAGTCGCCGCCGAGTTGCACGTTCTCGCGCGCTCGGCGTTGCGGTAGAGACGCCTGTCGAGGACATGGCTCGTCAGCCACCTTCTTTCTCCTCCCGCATCTAGGCTCACATACCGGACAATGTCTACATGGTAGTACGGCAGCTCCAGGACCTTCCACAGCTCATGGCTGGAGAACCAATGCCCTGGTCCTGGGCTTAGCAACCGCTGCGATGCATGGGGCGGCCCAACGTCTGAGGCTCACCTTGCTCGACGGTAATGGGACCAATGCCGCCAGCACGGTATTCCACCCTCACCAGCTTCTTGCGCTTGACCGCCCACAGATTGCCCTTTTCCTCTCGGGACAAGTCGGTAAAGAGGTGGAGGAAATGGGTAAAGAGCTCTCCCTCGTATGGATCGTCCAGGTAGTAGCCGTTGCCCTCGCACGCGTAGCGCTGGCCGGGGTCGGAGACATGCAGTTTCTGATGCTGCATCTTGGCCACGGCGCATACACGACCGGAGCCGGAGTAGAAGACGCGGCCGGCCGTGGTCTTGGCATAGTCGAACCATGGCTGCCAGTCTCTCGCAAGCTGGCGAAATGCCGGCTTGCGGCTCCTCTCGAGGGCAGAGATGCAGGCATACACGGCCCACAGCAGCTCCCTATCGCACGAGGGGCCAAGACATTGAATTCAGCCTTGCAAAGTGACGTGGTAAAGTGTAGCTCGCCTACCCATTGTCCAAGGCCGGTACGCGATTGACCCAGTCCCAGGCAGGCTGCACCTCTCTGCTGCTCGTCGTCAGCCACGGCAGAAAGCCGCCGAATCCGGGGTAGGACTCGTTGAACCGAAGATACGTCTGGAGCTTGGTCGTCATGATCGAGGCCGCGACCTGGGCCGCACGCGGGGGGTCGTCGGGGGCGAGGAACCGCGCCGCCTCTCGCGAACCGGCAATGGCACGGGCGTAGAGCATCACCTGGAGAGCCTTGGCGTTGGTCTCCATGTAAGCATGTGGTACTCGAGAGGGGGGGCCCAACCACCGTTGACCGACCTCTTTGCTCGCTGCGCTAAAGGGGTGCTTCTTGGTGCGCTCGCCAGTGGCCCAGTCCAGCTGCGTGCCGTCATAGGTCATGCCGTTCTCAGCGTTGTACGCGATCCCATCCTGATGGAACTTGCCTTCCCAGAACAAGAGATCCCAGGCAAAGCCATGTGGATCGACCAGGATCTGCTCCTGCGTCCAGTTGAGGGCAAAGCGACACGGCGGCTGGCCATGGAGAAGCGCAGCGGCGACTGCCAGGTGAGAAGCGACTAGGAGCCGCACACGATTCATGATTTGGGTCGGTGAGTCGCGAGAAGAGGAACGAGGCAACATGGGGGTGCAGCAACAATTCATACAGTGAGTCGGCAAAAGCCTCGACGACTTACATATAGTGGGATATTTGGTGCGAGCGGCGTCGACACTGTAGTAGAGCCACACTGTATATGCAGTCATGAAGACACACACACACACACAGCATGACTGCAGGGTGCAGTTCGACGATAGGCTCAAGTCTCAGGGCCCTGGCAAGGCGCCTCACCCGCAGCCCCTTTTCATTGGCTTTCGGTGAGGGGGGCAAGATGATGCTCTGCCAACAAGGCCAGCACGGGCCGATCCGGCCTGTGACACATGTGTACACACTCGTGCAAGCAGGGTTTGGGCTGCTGGAAAGGGGCAACGAACTCATGAACCCATGGCCTCGCTCAACGGCCGCCTCCAGTCTGCAGCCTGCCGAAAGCGGGAAGCTGAGCCGGGGCTCCGAAGAGCCCCGTTTGACTGCGGAGAAAACAACGGTGGCTGCATGCTGCTGCCTGCGGGCGATTGGATCCAGGGGAATGCGGAGTACAAAGCGTGGCATCCCAAGCCTTGTTGGTCGAGGCATTTGACCGTCCGAAATCCCCGGTCATCGTTCCGTCCCCCTCTTGGACTCGTTTTCTCCGAGCTGCTCTCCAAGTAGAAGCGACGGCGAGCGCGCTTCAATGCCCGGCTCTCCCCCGCGTCCTCCGTCTCCCATCACGGACCGGCCCCGGCGCCGCCCGGTGAGTCGGGCTTGTGACCGCTGCCGCCGCAGAAAAGCAAAGGTATGTAGCTGGGACAGACGGGGGAAAAAACGAGTGGAACAAGGGAAATGTTTCGCCGCCCCGACTGACTGCCTCGGGATATTATTTCGATATTTAGTGCGACTATGTCGGCTCCGCCGGGAGCTGCACCCACTGCCGCAACAACGACGTGCGCTGCACCTTTGATTTGCCCCTGGCCAGACGCGGACCAAAGGCCAAGAAGAAGGCCGACGCTCTCGCCCTGCCGGCGGGCGGCGCGAGCAGCAGTAGCGCCACCACCAGTCCGGCTGTCAACCCGAGCAGCATCTACCACGTGCTCTCTCCCTCGACCATCGGCGACGGTCCAACGCCCAGCCCCTCTGCTCCGGGCCATCCCGTTCCGCCGCTGAGCCGGTGGCGCGCCCTGTCCCGCGCCGTGCAGCTGGCCCTGCCCAACACCAGCCTGGAGCGGACCGTGACTCGCTGCCTCGACCTCTTCTTCGAGTACCTCTACCCTCTGACGCCGCTGGTTCACGAGCCCAGCCTTCGAGATGGGCTCGACTTCTTCCGGGCCGAGGCTGCCGTGTACGCCGCCGACTACCCCCCGGCTTCGGCGCCCCACTCCGACCTTGACACGGCGCCGGCAAGCGCGGGCCGGCCGTGGTCTCGGCTCCCGCGTGAGGCCTGCACCACTTCCACCGGCGAGTCCCTCAAGACGTGGGCCGACGCCGCCTTCACCTTGGTCACGGCCGTCTGCGCCGAGGCCGCCTTTCTGCTGCCCAAGGAGCTGTTCCCGGAGGGGGAGCGCGTGGCCGGCATGTTCCTCCAGGCCTCGCGCGGCTGCCTGGCACACTATCTCGAGGCAGACCTGGAAAATCCAAACGCAAATTCCATCGCCATCCGCTACTTCCACTCCAACTGCGTCCACGCGGCTGGAAAGCCCAAGTATTCGTGGCACATCTTTGGTGAGGCCACGCGCCTCGCCCAAGTAATGCATCTTCACGACGAGTCGTCTCTCGACGGGCTGCACCCGGTCGAGGCCGAGCTGCGGCGCCGAGCCTTCTGGATCGTGTACATGGGAGACAAGTCGGCCGCCGTTCTCAACAATCGGCCCATTACCCTGCACAAGTTCTCTTTCGAGTCGGGCATCACCACGGCCTATCCCACGGGCCTCGAGGCCCCGGCCCCGTCTTCCATCGGCCACGCTCCCCCGGGCCCCGCTGTCCAAGCTCACGAGACTAGGCGAGGCTTCATCGACGGCTTCAACGCAAACCTACGACTTTGGCAGGCGGCTTCGGACGTCGTGCTCGAGATACGGCTTCTCCACAACCAGAGACTGTCGTCGGACTTTTCCCACACGCCTTGCTCCGACTTCTCGTTGACGGAGGAGGAGCGGCAACGGCTCGACTCCCTCTTTGTCCGCTTCATCACCTGCCTCGACGACTTGCCTCCGTACTTGCAGTCGTACACGTTCGCGGCCATTGCCAGCGGAGGCAAGCAGACGACGCAATCGACGCAGTTTACCATCCAGTGCGCGAACCTACAAGTCTCCTTCCACTGTCTGCGCATGGTCATCAACCAAAAGTTTGAGGACATATCGTATTTCCCCCCCGGCGCCGAACAGGCCGATCTGAGAAAGACGGAGATTGTTCGAGACATGCTGCGCGTCATGCACGAGGCGCCCTTTTGGTCGTTGCAGGTCAACGGCGAGCCCTACGTAAGCTCGTTCAAAGCCCGTTGTCCAGGTCAAATCACTGACGTTGAAGCCCTCATGTCCACAGGTGGAGAAGATCCGACTGATAGGCGCCAGTCTGCTGGCCATTATTCATCGGAACCAGACATCACCACTCGGCGCCCGGGCACGCAGTGACTTTTCGATACTCCTAGACATATTGACGAGATTAGACTCCCGGGCATCCGACGCACTCCGGAGCAACTCTACACTTGACGTGTAACAGGGGCGAGGGTCGGGATGGCGTCGAGTCTGCATTGTGGTGCGCTCAGTCACCGAGGCTTCGGCCTGTAGTGGGCACCGGGATAGTCACCCGTTGGATCAACTTATGTCTGAGTCTGCGGCATGGAAGCCTTCGTGTCCATAGGCTTCAGCGTATAACATCTCTCCACATATCCCAAGAAAGAGACAAGTTCACTTCTTCGGGGATGGCCCTGCACTGCTCGGCTCCGAGTCACTCGACTCAGCCTCCTCGGACGCGACGTGGGTCGGCGTCTCCGAGCTCTCTGACTGGCTCTCTGGTGTCTTCTCCAGCTCCAGCATCTCTTCCTCCGTCGCCGCTGCCTTACCAAGACGCGGGTCCAACACGTGGCGCATTAGTACGCCAACTTTATTGACCCAGCTTGCGCGGTCCTCGGCCGTCCATTCATGTACACGGTGTACGTCGGTCATGTCGAGTATGTTGCCGACCTCGATCTTGAGAACTAATTCGGTGTCGCCATCCTTGGGATGCGGGCAGTCTTCGAACGACGCGCGGATGGTACGCACACATAGCCTAGGAGGAACAAACTCGTACTCGGGGCCAGTGAGATTAATCTCATTCTCCTCTTCGGGGGTAGCTGGCTTTTCCTCGGCGATAGTGACTATGACGACCTACGTAGATTAGGGTCAGCGCGTTGGACAGCGGGAACACATACTGTCACCAATTGAGAACATACTGGGGGTGCAAGCTCATGCGGCGTCTCTTCCGGGCGACCCTCGTCTTCAAGGTTGTCGAGGCGGCGGCGTAGGAGCGATAGCGTGGAGTACAGCTCACAGTGGAGGAGCATGTTGGGCGTCGCGGGAAAGGGTTCATGGTTGACGAGGAGGCAACCGAAGGGGGCGTCGCCATGAAGAAGAAGATCCCGGGCATGCCAGGTTCTGGGTTGGCGGTCAGACTTTAATAGTTTTTCGCTTTCTACATCGGAGAAGCTAGTTGTGCGTATGGATTAGTGAAAGAAGAGAAGGGTGAAGGACGTGGGAATTTGACGGACAATATAGACGTTTGCGTCGGCCTCAGCCCAGATGTGAGCCCATGCTGTGGTGCATCACACAGGCTGGCGAAGTAGGCGCATAAGCCATCGCCCGTGTACTCCATGCCACGTTTTGGAACGGACGGCAAGAACTGTTCCTCAGCCAGGCGCGCAAGCGTCGTCTCGAAGGTTTTCGAGCAGGGAGTCTGGGCACTCGACGGGACGAGCTCGATGCGCAGACTCGGCTTGAAAATGGCAGCCACGGGGAGGCCCTTTGCCTCGACATAGTTGTGAGCCATGTCTTGGGCAATCTGGCGGTTGAAGTCATCAATTTTGATGCCCTCGGAGTCGGCGCGGATGCGGCTGGTGTGGGCAAGGGCGCATCGCAGCTGGATCATGGGCATGCGCAGCTCGAGCCGGCGTTTGAACCAGCGCGGCACCTTGCGCCTTGCCTTGGGCGTGGGCTTGGGCTTGAGATTATCGTTGCTTGTGTGCAAAGCCATGGCGGACATGGTGGCGTGGCGTGGCGTGGCGTGGCGTGGCGTGGCGTGGCGATGGCGATGGCGATGGTGGTGATGGTGATGGGGATGGTGATGGTGGTGGTGGTGTTGCATGACAATGATGTTTGGGGCCAAGTTGCCTCTGGCTTGTTGGTCATTCATGGTGGCAGGCAGTTGGCAGGTGCTGGTTGCTAGGGGCTCGGCCCCACTTGCCGCTCCACAACCAGGCTGCTGCAGATACACCGCCTGGTACAAAGGCCTCAATGTCAATGTTCAACAACCTCCCGCCTTTGCATTACCATGGCTCACCTTCAACCTGATTCACCGCTGTCGGGTCAACCTTCGGCCCGCGCATGAGGGGTTTTCTATTGCCTTCATCACCACACCACCACATTCATCATTCGGCATTGAGCCTCTTTCTCCTCCCCCCCTCTCTCGTTCACTCACCAACACCCAATAACATACACTCACTAACACCAAGCAACGCCCACCAACACCTGCCAACACCCATCCATGCACGCCCCTCAACGCCCTCTAACGCCCATCCGGCGCCAGGCGTGATCCCGCCATGGCCACCAAAATCGCCTTGGACCCGCCGTACAAGCTGGACGACACTCCCACGAACGAACAGGAGTGGCGGCGAGCCGTGGGCTGTTACCGCTCGTGGACGCTGGAGAAGGCACGGAAAAGAAACACGGGTCGGCTTGCGGCGACGAGCTCGGTGTGCCCGGTGCCCATCGACATCACCTGGTCCCTAGAAGATCTAGACGTGCTCCATTCTGCTTCCCATATGGGCGTCGCCCAGTTTCTCCAACTGAGAGTCCTCTTTCTCAAAGCCGAGCCGAATAAGGCCGGTGAGAACGTGGATATGGAGCTGCTCCTACGGCTTGGCGTGGTGTCGCAGTCCGCTTTGGACAAGGCGAAACAAGTCCTCGCCACCAGCGCAGCATTTGAGCACCTGCGAAGGCTGGTACACGAGAACCGCTTCCTAGCCAAGGATCGAGCCGAGTCGGTCCGCGTGCTCGGCGGCTTCTTGCTGGTTCGTCGCCACCTAGACCTACTAAGGCGCTCGCGATTAGACACGCCCGAGTCGTCGACCAGGCGTACCCGTGCCGTGACCGGAGTCGGCCGTGACCAGTCGCGAGCGCTTCACCACACGGCGGGAGACGCCGACACCGACCTCGACACAGACACCGAGACTCCGCATGTGGTTGTGTACGCGACGCCCAAGAAAAAGGCCGCCGTCGGCCTGGGAAAACAGGGCCGGGGGGGATGCCTTTGACGAACTCGACATATCGGCCCTGTTTGGGACAATGACCATCCAATACCAAAATGACGAACATGGCGAAGACTACGGAAACGACAGTCACGACGAAACCGGCGACACGACGTTCCAGCCGAGAGAGAACTCCCTAGACTATGACGATGATGACTCGCGCCTCGAAAAGGCTATGCAGTGCCTGACAAGTGACGAGACCAAGTGTCTCATCTGCATCGTCGACCTTCTCAACGCCCTCTTCCTACCCCTCATTCCCAATCTCGAAGCTGTGTCGGAGCAGCAGCTCTTCCGCGTCTGTGCCCGGGGCGAGGACGGAGACAGGGCCCGTTCCCTCTTCGCCGCCAAGGTGGATGCAGTTGTTCGATGGCGCGGCGAAGACGACGGCGGTGGCAGCAGCAGCGACAGCGGCTCTGTACTCGACATTATCGAGGTGAAGCGCCGGATTACAGACGGGGTACCGGTCCGGATGCAGCACGCCGCCGAAATGGTAGGCTTCGTGGCCGAGAAGAGCAGGCCGGAGCTCTCCGTGGGCTCGGGAGGGCAGCAAGGGCAGCGAGAACGGCAGGGACGGCGGGAACAGTGGGAAAAGAGAGAACAGCAAGCAGTCCGCCGCCATGTCCTGCTGATAGCGCAGAGTTTCACTGCCGTCCGGATCCGCGTTGGCGTGTACAGCTCAGACTACGCCGAACATGTCCATATGAAACCCAGCAGCACACGGCGCCGCGGCGGTGGCGCCGGCCCATTTATGGAAATCCATACACTCGGCGAGTATGACATTTCCAATGCGACCCGTTTAAGCACGTTGTGTGAGATTTTGCTTTCCTTGGGTATCACACATCAGGAAAGGGCTGCGACAGATATAGGGTAAGAAGGAGGTTGGTGCTGTGTGTGATTGAGCGACCCCTTATTACATCAGCTAGGCCGGTTGGTTATTCTTCCATTGGTTCCTTCACCATCCCCTTTTCTGTGTGGCTGAAAGCTGCGAGTAACTCTTCGCCTGTCGCCCTTGTTATACCAGGAGGCTTAGAGCAAGGCCACTCGCTACCACGTATTTTTAAGCAAATTCGTTGATAAACATATAGAATCCTGAATGTTCGTCGAGACTGGACCTATCCCTCAAGATGGGAATTCCTAGCAACTAGCGAGGTTCGCCTAGAGCGAGAATTTTATAGCCCTATCATCAAGACACATTCTCGATATGCCTTTCCCAAGCGTCTTTACCGAGACATCAGGTCTTCAGTCAAATTTATACTCGACCTCTGAGTTTCAAATTACAGCCTCGCATACTACTTTAAAAAGAAAAGCCCTTACTGAGCCGCAATCCAGGCGGCAAGGACAATGAGAATACAGGTACTGCCCCAGGTGGAAATGGCGGCTCCTGCAGAGACGGCGAACGTGGTAGGCTCCAGGTCGTTGCCATAGTTGCTGGGGGCGCCGAGGACGCCGGGAGCTGGGGATTCACCATAGGCCGGAGCCTTACCCAAGGCGGTGGGAACATCAGCGGCGCCAGGTACCAAGGGCTGATCGAGGTTAACAGCGGCGCCAGGTCCAGAGGGCTGATCGAGGTTGACAGCGGCGCTGGGTACTGAGGGTTGATCGAGGTAAACAGCCTTGCCGGTGGGAACGTCAGCGGTGCCAGGTACTGAGGGCTTATCGAGGTTAACAGCGGCGCCGGGTACCGAGGGCCGGTCGAGGTTAACAGCTTCGCCGGTGGGAACGTCAGTGGTGCCAGGTACTGAGGGCTGATAGAGGTCAACAGCCTCGCCAGTGGGAACGTCATCGGCGCCAGGAACCGAGGGCTTATCGAGGTTAACAGCGGTGCCGGGTACCGAAGGCTGATCGAGGTTAACAGCGGCGCCGGGTACTGAAGGCTGATTGAGGTTAACAACCTTGCCGGCGACGGGGTACCTGGAAGCATCAATCTTCCCGGGGACAGGATAGTGAGGTTGGTAAGGGGTTTCAGGCCGCTTGGGGACGTAATGTTGGCCGGAGGCGGACTTGGGAGGCTTCACGGGCAGGGTGTAGCCCGAGCCACGACAGTCTATTGAGAAGTGCTGCATTAGCCTGTTGTCCGTCTTTCTTTCCTTCCAAGACCGACCGTCCACAGGCGTCGGCAACTTACCGAGGCAAGGAGTAGGTTTCGGAAGGTGGCAATCTACCGGGTACGAAACGCGGCTATCGTTTCCGAAATGGACACGCTTAGGTTCGCAGTCTTTCAGCTGGTGTCCGCCCGGAACCGGGGCCGTGGTGCAATGGACTGGGATGGTGATACGGCCGTTAGGCCCCAGTATGACCTTCTGAGTAGGGCAAGGCGTGGGTTTCTGGCCCGGTGACGAGGCCATGTCCACGGTGGCGAACGCCGAGGACTTTGGGTGCTTGGGAGTCTTGAATAGAATATTAGCAACTCCGATATTTCATCCGCGACCGTCTTTGACTCACCTGTTCCACAGGTCCCGGTCGATGTGAGGGGCCACTCCCGGAACTAACAGTGCCGGTGCACTTTCTGTCCTTGAAACCGCACTTTGAAGTACCGTTGCCATGCTTGAGGGAGTCATGGTTGCCCCGTTCCAAATCGTGGTCACACTCTGACCGCGACTTCTCGTCTTCATTCACCACACGCGTCTTTTCTTCCTCAATCTTGTCCAAGGCATCGAAGATGGAGGCCTTGTTAAAGCCAGCCTTTGTAACGAGGTCTTTCACTTCGTCCAAGAAGCCAGTGCTGTTGGACCCAAATGTACCAATAATGTCCTATAATCTTTTGTTAGAGCGGATGTACCCGTTGTGTGAAAGTGGCATACCAATCTTGTAGCCACTCGGCCGTCGCTAGCACATCGCAGGATTTTGTCAGGCGATTGGGTGTCCACTGCGCTATCCAGCATCTCGTCGATGGGCCCCGAGAACGCGGTTGGTGTCCAGCCAAGGTGCCTTGGAAGTCTCTCGTCCTCAAACACCGACTTGATAAACGCAAGATCTGCCCCATGCCGATCACCCAAAGCAAGCATGATCCTGGCAGCCTCTACGGCACCGTGACCAGCAGCCTTGACATCGTACCGGGTCCCTTGGCTGTCTCGAACTCGGGCGGCTCTCGCCTTCCCAAAGCACTCGGCATCGACCTTTTGCCCACAACCTTCCATGACGCGAAGGGCGACGTTCCACGGTCCATCTTGGAAGCGGGAGGTCTCGGCCGGGGGGAGGTCGCCGCTCGAAGTAAAGTCCTCGCGTGACAAGCTGCTCAGATGCTCGATTCCCCATGACCTTCTGTCAGTATCGTGCAAGCCAAACTTGGCGTCCAATGGGAGGTTGGCTTCATTCAAGCCTTTCAAAACAATAATAGCGGGTATTTCAGGCGAAAGCCCAAAACCTTCAAAGCATGCTCGCACAATGGACTCTGCATCAATCCCTTGTCCGTTACGCGGCAGAAAGCCGTGGTTTGCGAGCGAGTTTAGGCCCGGGCATGCGCTGCGAACTGCGTATATGCGTATTAGTTGAGATTCACGAGTCGATGTAGGAACAAGACTTGCCGTCATCTTCCCCAGCAGGTCTCCAATCGTTGTATCGCGGGTCGTCGCGGTTCAGAGTTGGTTCATCAGCTGCGACAAAGGAAAAGCCCGAGGCAAAGAGCAGGAGAGAAAAGGCAGAAGGAGTGGACGAATACATGTTCGGCCCTCAGAACAGTCAAGGAGTAAAGAGTGTGAGAAATATTAAAATTCAATGCTGGGTGGATGGCTTTGGAAAACAGCCAGGCTGGTCAGTCCGGCTGATATTTATGGGCGAGGACGTGGTTACTGTTCATGTCATAATGCCTATTGAACCCGTCATGTCTTGAACACCCTGGAGACGGCTAACGAGCACATGGATACCGGCATGCCTTTATTAAATTAATTGCACTCGAGAGATGGGAAGTATCCCACGTGGCAACGGTGACATATTCAGGGGAGAGACATAACCGGCAATAGTGATCCAAGAGACGGGCCTCTGTCATCAACAGACGGCCTTTCGCAGAACACTGGATATTCCAGCATGTTTAATGTCTTCCACCCCTCTTGGCCCCCCAGATAGTCCCATGCAAGACCTCCAAGATCGTTCCAGCGAGTCTATATTGATCTCTTTGGCGTGCACTGAAGTGACAATGGTAAAATGCCAACCAAAGATGACCTCACTGTCGGCTACGCTCTGCCCAACTGTCAGCACAAAATCTTCGGGCCTCTCTCTTTGTACATCTGACGCAAATGGAAGCTCCATATACCTACCGTTCGCCAGGACAACGGCTAGTTCACCAGGACAACGACCGCGGGCTTCGGTGCATTGTATAGGGGGATTGTGCCCAGCACATTCCTGTCCGGCCGCTGTGTCAGGGCCCTCCTGCGCTAGAACCGAAAACCTCTAACTCGAGGTTCAGTAGAGCTAGCTAGTCAGGTTTACCAGACTGCATCAGGCTAGCCAAGCTCGTCTTGGCTTAGCCGGGGCCCCGAAACTTTAGGACACGGACGAATGACATTCGATGAAATGATTCCAAGCCAACCGATATGCATAAGTAGGGCACCCAAGAATAACCAGCAGGGCACTGAGTCGGTCACGCTTGGCCACAGACGAGTGATCTCCTGGGGGAGGCCAAGACTTGCATGATTTGATTTCCGCGGCGAAACTCCTCAATATTTGGCGTCAGTGAGTGGTGGTAAGGCTGACTGAGACTGTGAATCGTCAACGTTGGACGTGACAGGGCCCCCCTTGAGCCCTTCCAACCAAATGCAAGTCCTAGCTCGAGAGTTTGGGAGCAAGTTTGGACCAGTGGCAGGGCATGAAGCAGCCGGCTATCATGAGCAACTATGCTCTAGAAGCGTGCATGCAAGGACGGTGCATCCTGTAATTTGGCCGTCCCTTTAGGCTAAGGCGCCCGCCCTATTACGCTTAACCTCCTTAGTCTGGACGAACCTCTGTCCATAAGAGACAAAGTATAGGGGCATGAATTTAGTCAATTTGGAATCTCGGGCTGACTTTGCAGTTGATGGGACGTCATCCCTCTTGCATCAGCCTCGACCATGGCGATCGGCCAACGTACTGAGGAGGAGGTTGCAATAGTATAAAAGGCGATGAGGTCTTGCAGTTGCCGACTGGGTATGCCGCCACAGTCCTTTTTTCATCATCACCCTCGTTTAACCCTTCGCTCCTTCGTGTCCTTTTCTACTTGCCAGATCCATCTTCAGTAACGCGTTTAGTGCGGCCCTCCCTCAGGGCCCGCCGGGTGAAGTCAACAGAACCTCTGTGAGCACAGCTCGTCAGTCTGCAGCCAGCACTGGACAAGCCAATGCATCGTCTACCTCTCCTATCCCCACCGAGACCGACAAGGCTTTCAAGGCGGACATTAGAGCAGATACCAACAGGGATGGCCACGTCGACACGGAGGGAGCAAGCGACGTTGAGGGCAAAGAGACCTGGACCAACGAGCGCGGCGCCATTTTCCTCGCCAACATTGCCGACACGGACAGTCGATGCGCCGAGGCCATCGAGCCAGAAATAAGTAAGCTGAAAAGCCTGGCAGCATGTCATGACGCTTCGGACGACACGCAGCGAGCGCCTCAGAACATGGCGCCCATCCGCACCATGGCTATCACGGGGCTTTCTTCCTCGGCCAAAGGCACCATTACCGTCGTCGAGGAGGCTGCTCGCGAGCTCGTGCGCATCTTTCGTCCCCAGGGGGGCGGCTGGGTCATTGTCAAGAACGACACGGCCTTTTCGGCAGAGGACATGGCCAAGGGCTTGAGCCTGGGCATCGACGCTCGCGATACTCGCCGCCCTAGGACCTGGGACGGGAGAGCAACCGTCTCGTTCACCGTCGTCGATGGAGAAGACCAGTCTACGGATAAGACCATGCTGCGTGTCGCTCCGATCCTGACACACAATCATCTGCAGAAGGTGCAAAAGGTATACGGGTCTGGAAACGTCAACACCGATATGAAGCGGATACTACGCGAGATTGAGCCCATGATGGGCGAGGCGGGCATCCAGGGCCCTATCAACCGGCTCCCGACGCAGGATCCGTGGGCGCAGGACATCTTTGAGCCGAGCTATACCAGCATGCCCGGCCCCAACGGAACGACCGTCTCCCTCCAAGTCATGGTTGACTCGGCCGCCATAAGAGACAGGAGGTCGAACCTCCTCACCTTTACCTACATGAGGGGGCAGGGGGTCGGCGCAATCGGGCACTGGGGCCGCGGGAAAGGGGAAAAGACGCTTGATGCCATGGGCAACGTCGAGACGATACCGCCCTACGAGCACAATGGCAAGAGCTTTCCCGCCGGCCGCATCATCCTGGGCGGCCAAGACGGGACGACCAATGTGCCCTTCATCACCGACTACTTTCGCTCCCAAGAATCGCAGGACCCCATCTTGTTGGACTCTACCTGGCTTTTCGTCCAGCACGTCGACGAGTTTGTGCAGTTCTTGCCTGCAGAGACGCCGCGAGGGTGGTGCGTCATGATCAACGACCCGCAAGCCGGCATCCAGCTGCTCAAGGACGCCCAGGCCAAGGGCTTTGGGAAGAGCCCCGTCATTTCCAGAACACAAGGTGAGCCGCATACATGGTCATGGTTAAGACGGGGTGCTGATTCGCTTCACAGCCGGAAGAAAGCAATCGATTGACTCGTACTTGAATACCGAGTTGAACCTGCGTGCGAGCAACATCTCGGCCGAGCGCATCGAGAAGAGCATCGAGATTCTGAAGCGCGAGACGGGCATCACTGATGGCGAGATTTTCCGCATCCCTCAACTGTACAGCAACAGGGAAATCGTCAAGGGGCAGGACGACTTTGTCGAGAGGGCCGTGAAGCCGAAGCCAAGCCCTCCCAAGCCAGTTCCCAAGCAGCAGAAACCGGAGCCCGAGCCCGAGCCCCCGGAGGGCGAAAACACTAGCGGAGAAGGACTGATCAACCCCCTTCGCCGACGTCAACAAGACAACCGCCAGCCGGAAGAGGGTCCTCGCGTCCCGGACGGCGCTCTCCGCTCCCCCGTGGAGGAGCTGGGCGGAAGACTCGACGAGAGTACTTGGAACCTTGAGCGACGTGGCGACGACGTCCTCCCGCTCGAGGCCTTTCTCCCGCCTGCTGTGAATGGCATCCCGCTGAGCAACTCAATCTACGTCAGCCCCAAGCCCTGGGGCCCGGTCGTGGACGGCAAGGACGTGTTCGAAGAAGCCATCAAGCAGGTGTACGGGCAGGTCAAGTACAGCGTCCGGTTTGTGGACGACTGGGCGCTTCACCAGGTCGTCGGCGACCTTCATTGCGCTACCAATACTGTGCGCGAGGTGTCGGGGCCGTCTTGGTGGACGAACGTGTAGTAACTGTTGGCTAACGTGCTTGGGCCCCGGGGAGACGTGAAGGGGCAATTTGGTGCCCACGAAAGTCCCTCTGACCACGGCTTTTTAGCCAGGTCATGCATCTCTATCCCAACTTGTGTGACGAGGTTCGTGAGACGGCCGTTTAGATCTCGAGAGTTGAAATCGCGGCCTCGAAGCTGGTCGTAGAGGAATTGCGTACGGCCGGCAAGCTCATCTCGGCCATGTCGGGCAATAGCGTTATATACCTGCTTCTTTATAACACCTGCAACGTCAGGGTCGTCTTTGGCCGCGCTTGTAGCTGAGCTGCGATGTAATTAGGCCGCAGGCCATTTTTATACTGCTCGACGATAGCTTCGCGGTATCGGCCAGTGATTTCAGCCCGATATTTGCTATGAGTGACAAAGGGTGTGAATTCGTGCTTATGCGAGCTTCCGGAAGCCGTGAGGTTCAGAAGGGCGGCATGGCCTCTTGGTGTGGCTTCACAATAACACGATAGCCACAGCCCGTCATCTGGGTGTTTGTCTTCCTTTGCTTCGCTTTTGGAATAGCCTGATTGCTTTGATTCCGAAAAGGGTAAAGAAAAAAACGTAAAATGTGCTACTACGTATACACAGGGAATATGAACACGCTACCGCGCCACATTAGGCCCCAATTTTTGATGGCTTGATAGTCAGAAGTGATGGCTTGTTAGAAATCCCCATGACGAAGCGCTGGCCATGTGCCTATTCTTCGTGGCTTTAATGACAGGGACGCATTGTCGACAGACAGCCCTTGATTAGCTCACAACATGCTTGGCACGGAAAGTGGTTTATGCAGGCATCGCATGGCCCATCACATGCCCATTCCTCTTAGCCCAGATGAGCTTAATGAGTTAGTAACAGGTGGGCTTCGCTACAGAGTCCTTAATCATCAGCCTACTATGTGCTTAACACGGGCAAGTCGGGTTCAACGGGCACTACACATAGGTGCGAATCAGGTGTTCCTTGATTCCGTCGGGACAGATACGTTTTTCAACTGGCTCAAGCTGGCCCCTTCATCCCTACCATCGTGTCTTGGACATGTTAGGGCCGTTTTTCCTGTCATGTGCGCGGCTGAGTTCACCTTTAAAGACAGTGCTATCCTCCAGAGATACTACACTATTACTTCGCGTTACCACTAGGATTCCTAGAAGGCAGTCTTCCCAACCCTTTTCTTGCAAATATGAAGGTAACAGCTACTTTCCTCGCTGTCTTGATCGGAATGGCTGCGGCCGATCCGCTGGCAAGCATTTTCAGCCGAGGATACGATACGCCTTTTTTTAGAAGGAAATGGGCCTTTCAGATTGGGAGTGAGTAACTCTGCCCCCGTTTACAATAAAGAGAATTTTCATCGTGCTAATGCGAGGGGTAAAAATAGAGGCAAGTGAGTAACCCTCCCTGCTTACGGTCTTCAGCGATCATATCGCCCTATTGCAATAGGGAACAAAATGTCTGTTTTAAAGGAGAAGGTTGCTGTTATATAAAAGACTGTAAACGATGTCTCGCTCTCCGACGACCTCCTGAGCATTGTAAACCTGGCTGGCAACCTGGCACTTACAGCGAAGACTTTGGAAGAACATACCTTCCTCCTTAATTATTGCTGCGTCCAACGTGGACTCATAATGAGGTTCTACAGAGCTGGAGCCATGTCGTTGTATGGACTTCTCCACAGGAGTTTAAGCTCGGCCGGCCAGTAGCGGGTTTCTGTCTTTATAGTGCCCCAAAGAAGGGAATCAACCGACTCTTCAAAGATGTAAACTACATGTGCCTACTCGATGCTGTCCAACTGGGTTGAATAGACTGACTACAAACAATATTAATTCCGATTTATATATCCCTTCAATTCATGGTCACTAAACAAGTGGGCATTGGCATTTTGAATATGAATGCCTTAGAAATACATTTAGCGGCCCCAGACAGTGGAGCTCCCTGCTCCTCCACGTGCGTTTCAATGCGGGGAAAACCTGGGGTGTAAGGGTAAGGGCTTAGCAAGGCAGGTGGCATAACGCCAGCCAAGCTTATTTTGCAGGGGCAGATCCCGGGTTGGGGGAGCGCCGAGACGATTTATACCGCATACGTCGACGGCGGCCTTTATAGAAACAGGATGATATGATGGCTGGCTATAGTACAGTAGCTGATCAGCCTGATCCTGCATGATGTTCATGCGGCCAGGGAAGTTGCTCTGTTTTAATAGCGCTACATTGCTATTCTGGGACGTACGGCTAAGCTCCCCCGCGGGTTTCCTCTTCGCCATGGTTTGGCTTTTCCTTCGTCGTGTGGCATAGGAATAATGTATCGCAGCTATTATCCTTGCGAAGAGTGGCTTTGATTTTGGCATGCCGCTCAGAGAAAATACTCGCCTATGCTGGTTGGATCGCGGTCCGATTAGGCAAGCCAGAAAACAGAGACTTCTATTTCGTATGTAGTTAGGTCAAAGCTCGCCCGCTCTGGCGGGTCTCTAACGGTGCCCGTAATCTATGCGAAAAGCCTCATCCGATACTGGCACTCTTAACACTCATCGCGCTGGCTGAGGTATATATCTTGGCGCATGAACTGTCTTACGAAACCTAGGAAGGGGATTTCAGTCCCGGGGCTAAAGGAGACGTAGGACTCGTGGCCTGAGGAGATGCTGGAATCCGCGGAGGTTAGATTTCAGCTAGCACGCAAGGTAGCCCAAATTTTATAGGTTCGTAATTTAAACTTGCGGGAACCAGATCGTCTAATGTATAGTTATATATAAGCCGAGATTTTGCTGTTACACGTTATCCACGTTCCTAACAATTCTAGCAACACTAAAACACTCCTGAAAATCTAATCTCCTACCAACGGCCTGGAAACTCCGCAGACTTTAACCTGGATATCCTTCCAAAAGCCAATATGATCGCTATATTTTTTCTCTTTCTTGTTGGCGCTCTCGCTGATCCCGCTGAATGGAGCCAATTGAAAGCTCAAATTGAAGCACTTCGACCCGACATACCCCGAAAAGCAGTCGGATTCGCTGAAGCATATATTCTGCCGCACGTCTCGGTGACTATGCTGTCCCAGCCACTGCAGGATGCCGATGCCATGCGGGTGTGAGCCCGAGGATATGTTTTCCTTATACCATGTGTTTACATCTAATGGAAATAAAACCGACCTTGAAATCGACTTTTAAGTCGTCTCGGAACACGACCCTATTGAAGCTGATATGAAAGTCAAAACCATTACAACACACACTAACACCTCCACTTTCAAATGGGAAAAAAGTGGTGAAGTCGGCGCTGAATTTTCCAACGTTCTAATACCACTTCTCGGCACAGTGCCGAAGCTAAATGTGAAGTTTGCCTACAAGGTCGGGGAAGATAAAACTAAAACGATAACAAAAACAAGGGAAAAGGAACTGCACTTTAAATGCGCCGAAAAACATCTATGCCAGCCCGTCACCTTCACTTTCACAGCCCGATATAAGGGAAACTATACTAAGATGCCAGTCGTTAACTTCAACTAAAAATGTCTCCTAACAACTATCACATAAGGAGAGCAGAAAATACAACCACGGGCAAAAATAGCTCTTACTAGTCTTGTTAGCAAGTCCCTAGAGTGGGATCAGCTAGGCTAAATGTACTTTGCGCTTCGCGACAGACAAACTAAAAAGCAGATTCATAAGGCATTCCCGGAAAGGGAAAACCCTCTCGGAAATTAGTTTCCACTAAGCTCTATAGAAGTCGAATACAAAGGCAACTATGAAGCGACTAAACCTAAGTATGCTACCTTTGCGGTTTTTAAGGAAGGCAAGCTAAGTTAACGTTTTTCGATAATATTGCAATTTAATTATTCCCTAAAAGACGATTCTCTAACAGCAAAGGAAAAGAATAAGAGGGGGTCTGAGCTGGCCAGACTAGAATCTAAGATTGCCAGAATCGAAACCGAAGACTTACAACTAAATACAGTCGTTTTAGATACTAATATCCCTAGCCTTAAGTTCGGCATAGTCCTATAACGTCTCTAGACAGGTTAACGGCGCCATGCGCACGTCACATGCTGTGAGGCGCACAAGTATAACGAAATAGAGAGTAAAGAACAGAGGCCACTGATGCAATTGTTAATCTCTAAAGAGCCCCCTAGTAAACTGTAATTACCCTCTCGTCCTTATATAGGTCATGCCGCGCGTCGCGATCCGCACTTTAGCAGGATGGCGATCAACGCAACCAACTCAACCTTAGTCCTTAGTTAGGTAAGTTGACCGCTTAATAAGCTTTTCCTCCGTTGAGTTGATCAACCTCGGCCCTATGTTGAGTTCGTTCGCGTTGGTCGACTAGTTCCCTATGCCCTATAGTACCCATTCCCCCACCCCCTTTAGGTAGCGCACACCAAAAGTCTAGTATTTAAACTACATAAAAATCGTAGAACAGCTAAGGCGTATAGATAGTAACTACTACATATCTCGCGGTTCTTAAACGCGCCGTAATACTTAGCGAATTGATCTATAGTGCTATTATTAGGGATCTACTTTTAGGTGACTAACTACATAAGCCGATAAATAGTAAATTTGCCGTTATTGTTCTTTAAGATAAACGAAAACGCCTTAAGAAGTCCTAGAGCCTCCTTAAGCTAGATATCTTTTTGCCGGGTCTTAAGCTGCCCGTCTCTATCTATTGGTTCCTGCCGTCGCTTAAAATAGTAGGATACAAACTACTTAGGGATAGCTTGTCGGTCGAATAAATTCCAAGTAAGAGAAATTCGCCCGCTATCTTACTTCGTTATTCGATATACTTAAAGGAAAGTATCTACGTAGTTGCGACTGCTTATAGAGTCCCTAAGCTTCTCTTAATAGTCTCGAACTCTTTGCTAAGTTGTTGTAGTCCGTAGTGATCGCTCTTTTCTAGGAGCTAAAGATATCGGCTTACCGCCGTAACATTCATTCGAATGTATGCGGCTGCCTAGACGAGTGCCAGAAGAAGATATTCCAGCCGAGACGTTAGAAACGAGATTTCATTAACCGTCACTTCGAGACCATCGAGCGTCGCGCGAACGAATGACGATGATTTATTTTGAAGCGACTGACAAGATACAAATCAAGCGACCAGCTGGAAGACGAACGAGCGACTGTTTCCAAGCCCTGAAACTTTCCCCTATCATTCCCAAAGATCTCACGTGAGGAAGACAAACCCCCCTCCCCCCCTTCTGCGTCGGCGGTCCTGCTGGCCTCTCGCTTCCTTAGGGCCAAGCAGATCAGCAGTCGCTGGTGGTGGTTTGGTGGCTGCAGCACTCCCGGAACGTGCCGAGATGAGTACCAAGTCGGCTAATCGGACAGTCGTTGCCGCTCATACTTGTCTGAGCTTCCTTGCAACAGGCTTGCGTGGAGGGCAGGACGGGACCGCGAATGATTGAACTAATGCATTTGCAGGCATTCGTGACGGAGAAGAGCCCGGTGGCAATAAGGGCCAAGTTCAGCTTCATTTTTGCTTTCGGATGAAGGGAAGTTTTGTTAGGTGTGAATGGTTTTAGCTCGTTTAGGAGATCAAGTGATCAAGAACCAGTGCGGTGTAGAGGCGCGCTTGTGGCAATATCCAGCGCTCTCCATGGCCGTCCTTTCCTCCCTTCTTATACTTTTCTACCGCGACTGTAAAAGCTATCTGTGGTAAGACTATGTCTTTGCCGTGTATAAAGACTACGTACCCACGATGTATTCGTACATTACGAATATGTGTCTATTATGTACATACTGAAGCCTCTATGCCCGTCGTAAGAGCGTGCGAGGTTGAGCACGTCGAGACAGCCCCGTGCATTGCGCTATTAATGCGTGATGCAAGACCGGTGAGATGTTTTTTCCTTTTTTCGAACGGAGCATTAGGGCCGAGAATCTCGAGCTCGGGAATTATAGCAGCGGTTTTATAGGTATGCTTAACTTTAGCGATACTACTCTCCTTAACGTAGTCCTTTTCTAATTTATAAAGCCCCCCTATGCTATGTACTATAATATTGTCCGGAAGTGACATTCCTGATTTTAGGATCCTTGATTCCAGTCATTGACGTGTGTTCTAAATCTCGGTTAAAACTAGAGGTAGTTGGGATACAACGACGTGTCGTAAACGTTTGCCCCTGCAATTATGCAGGCTTTATGTTGCGCAAAGGAGCCGAAGTTCGAGCCACGATTCCATGCCAATGAGCGGCGCGGGAACGACAAACATGGAGTTGTTTAACGTTCAGCTGCAAGCTGTGGAAGTCGCTGGCGTTCGGATGTCTCAAGATATGTTCGATATGTGCTGCACCTCGGATCACAGGGGGCGGCAAGGGTTCTGGACCGTCGTACTTCGTACACTCACCTACATGCCTTGCCAAACTCCGTTATGTTTCTTTGAAGAAAACGGAAACATATGTCTCGTCCTAGACTGTGGCGTCCTATTATCCGACGTAGTTTCCGGCCTAGGCATGTAAACCGTCGGCAGCCGCATCTATCCATTCCATGAAGCTGACTGCAGATGACATGTAAGCTGAACTTGCAAGCCGTCCGTCGCATCTACCCGCTCCATGCAACTGGCTGTATGTAGATAACCCGTCCGTCGCATCTTCCCGTTCCATGATCAAGTCCCTGCACATGGATGTTGGGCGCCCCCATTTTTGGGCCGCCAAAACCCCGCATCGTCATGAAGCCGAAAGGGGCCTGGAGAGACATCAGCCTCTCTTCCATGGGAGAGAGGCCGGGGAGCTCTTCGGGCAACTGATTCTCGCATCCGATGTACATGTTAAAATACTTCAAACACCCGTTAAGTTTCCAAGGTAATGGGCTGAACGGCTGAACATCCAGCCCGAGCTTCGTCAAGAGACTTGTTCATCTTCTTGACGAGGTGGCCGATCCTAATGGCCGGTTTGGTCCATCGTGGGGATGTCGAGCCCGGATACCAGGCCTCCACTCCTTAAAGCAGGAAGAGTATTGGCGAGACTGGCGATCCCTGAGGCAGGCCGCACTAAAGATGCGATCATACTTTACGTAACCACCGGGATCCACGGATCGGGTATGTCATGGTCCGCCATGCGCCGCCCCAGAATGGCTGTCGCAAGGCGATGGAACTTGGTAGCCAGACCTCATTACTACCGAGCTTCAGGGTAGGTGGCAAATGCTGGTTCGCATCTCTAAACGCGGATTACTCCTGCTAGCCTTAATGTTCAGTTCCCACCATACGCTCACGGTCTGCTCCACAGGTAAGGACACCAAGATGACTGTAAGAAATGCAGTCCAACTTTATCGCACGGAGGGGAGGAGGGAGGCGCGGAGCGACGAGGCGGAGAATCTAGGCCCTTTAAGACGCTCGCCTCCACCGGGGGGGTAGTTTCGTCCGCCGTGCTTGTGTCTTCTACTTCACCGCCTCCTCGGGGCCCCCTCTTGGTCAGCCGCAGGCCCTATGTCTGCCTCGGCCTCGTCACCTGGAGCGGGGAAGCCAAAGGCAGAGCGGCCAAGTCGGACGCTTCCGCCGGGGGCGACGAGCGTATCCACTTCGCGTAGAGGCAGCCTGGAGAGGTCGAGTCAGGCTGTCGGCGGCAGTTGGAGGAGAGGCGCGGGCTGATAGGGGAGTGGGAGAAGACGAGGAGCGTCGGCCTTTGTCGGTGCACCAATGATCAATGACGTGCGGCGGCGGGGTGGCAAAAAGGAGGTGCGCGCTTCCGCTTTGAGGAATAGAGGCGCATCTATCCCCGTTAACCTTGAGATATTTAGGCGCCCTGCGGTATATAAACTGCCTCGCTTCGGTTTTAGGAGTCAACTATAGAAACAGTAGGAGACGACAATATTAAGACTGAAATAGAGTTAGATCCATCCAAGATATTTAAGGTTAACGGCTAATGGCAGAGGCTTTAATTACAAGGGACAACGAGGCACCCTAGGGCTAGGCAAGGCGTAGGAAGCGACGACGAGCTATAACAAGATATAACGCGGCATAATGTGGGATGCGGCATAATGAGGCATAATACGAGATGCGGAATACTTTGAAGTATTTCCGCGACGGGACGAGCCGCGGCAACGAAGAGAGGAGGAATCAGGTTCCGAACTTGGGGAGTGACGTTGGAATATAAATACCAAGGCAAAGGACTCTGGATCAGCCACGACATCTTACGGCATTATCTGCTCTACGACCTAAACCTCAAAGATCGTGCATACAGCATCTTTACTCTATTTCTCAAGACATGGCCAATATGAAGTCGACTATGATCATGGCTCTCTGCGCCGGCATCGCTGCTGCCGCCGCAGTAGATCGAACAGCGAATGTCACTCTGACCACTCCGACCGCTTCGGCCGCTCCTTCGGTATCTTCTGCTGGCAAGGCTGTAAGTTCAGGCAGTCGAGTGCCCTGCCGACGGGCTGCTAATGCGTGTTGCTCTAGGAGGACAACTACTGGTGCCGCGAGACCGGTTATCCGGCCGGCTGCAGCGACGACCGCGTGGTGAATTGCTGGTCTTATCTCGTCGGGCTCGGAGCGGAAGAGGCGAGGAAGCAAGGAAAGAACCCTGTTGTCGAGTACGAGGCTAAGAAGGAGATTTGGGCCAGCTTGGAGGCTATGAAAGACTGCCTGGTTAAATACGAGGTCAACTCTGCCCTTCCTCCTGCGCGTCAGTAACGTGCACAAAGCACACAGGTGTGGTTGAGATAGAAAAACCACTCAATTGATTCCGTCGGCGAGGCTCTCGTCGGTTCAGTTGATGAGGAATTCCTGCCCGCTGGCCGAGGCAACGCCCGTTTGTGCTCTTTCGCCTGTCTTGGTCCCGAAGTGCCCCGGGTCGGGAGCTGGCTGTCGTTGTCGGCACGGAAACCCGGGCCCGATGTTGGAGGACCTCACTCCTAAGATGGGAGAAGTTACTATTTCTAACGGTAATATCCAAGTGGTAAGGCGAACGCGGATTGAGGGCGAACCAATGAGAAGCTAGCACAGGGGCTGCCAGGAGTCTATGAATGAGATGACGATGAAGACTGGGCATCTTTTACTCGAGAGTGCACGTGTTGAGCAATAGGGGAGCCTTGGCTCATGCAGACGGTTGGGGAACATGTTAGCCAAGGTTCCCATGACGTCTGCTTTGGCCATGCTCAATGTGGTCCGGGCCTTGATATTCACACCAGCTAAACTACGCTTCCTAAGACACATCCATGGAATCGGGCAAGGTATGGGCGTACGGCTGAGAGCCCGGACCGGGATTGGACGGACCCAGAACCCGAGTCAGAAGAAACTCGACGACGTGGTCCATGCCGGCTGGCGAGTTGAACCAGTGGCCGCCCTCGGGATATTCCTTCCACGAGACGTGTGCGCCAAAGGTCGCAAGCGTGTCGCGCAGGACGCGGCCGTTGGCGACGAGGACCAGAGGGTCGTCGACGCAGTGCTCCAGTTGTCGGTGGGGACGCCGTGGCCGAGGCCGAGTCCATCATGGACGGCTTGCTCGTGGTGGTTGGTGTTTGGCTTGGATCTGCTCCTTGCCCGCTGTAGGGCGGGCGGGGAAAATGCCCGGCTGGCCTGGTAAGCGAGTGAGAGTCATCATGCAACCCACTACCAGTCGCGAGTTGATTCATTTTATTAATCTAGGAGCGGCTCCTGTTCCATCCTCTCACCCAACCCGACGTCTACAAACCTCAGTCCGCCCCTCGAACTCCTTACCCCGGCCCTTTTCTTCCTGCCTTGTTCAAAACTACTCGTCGAAACCGGCTCCGTCGTCGAAACCGGCTCCGTCGTCGAAGCCGGCGCCGTCGTCGAAGCCGGCTTCCTCGTCTGCCTCGGCTTCCTCGTCGAAACCGGGTGCCTCGTCTGCCTCGGCCTCCTCGAGTGCCTGGTTTGTTTTCTTATATCTACCGAAGCAGCATTTATGAAAGTGCTGGTTGTTTTCTGGGTGCGTGATGCCTTCGGGAAGGAGAAAGAGGATACAATGAGCATCATCGTGGAGTCGCGCGGGCAAGCTTGTCCCGCATGGTGGTTCTCGCCCTGAAGCTGCTCGTGCAAATCGAGGTCCGGCATATGCCCCACTTATACACCAGGCGAGAATAAGAGCGGCTGTGGCTTTCATTGTGTTGAAAGTCGAAGAGTAATGTGCAAGTGGGAAGCATCCAAGCACTCAGATATGCTAAGGAATACCAAGGAACTCTTTATAGTTTATTATTACATATGTAAGGAATCGGGAACGTGATTAAAGTGACCTGTATTGTCGGTGGCTAGAACGTGATACAGTCTCAGTGTTGCATTCCCCATAGACCGCTCGCTCGTTTGTTATGCGTCATCGCGAGCAGTCATAAGAATGGTGGTTGTGACGAGATATTAAGGAATGTCCCGTTTGGGGAGGTGCCAGTCGGTCCTATCTTTAAATGCGAGACATGATTCTTTCCCTTGCATATCCAGAACTTGTCTCTAGCTCTGTGTGTACTTCAACGCAATCGATGCGCTATCGTTTCTAGTAATTGGACAGCCGACGACATATATCTCTACCATTTAAATAAGTAGCGTAACTCTCCAATAGAGCGTAACGATACGAAGCACGTCGGATGTGTTATACTGAACCTCGCTGGGCGTGCCCTCATATTTAGCAAACATACCGAGTCTTTCAACTTATGGCCCGAGGATAATACCATACGGGGGCTCGCTAAGCAACATCTCCGTCACTAGGTCCTGTTAAGAAATTGCACAACGACGTCAGGTTTATCACGTCATCGCCCCAACGGAATGAAAGCTTTAGGCGGGCCCCCTAGGAGCACGACTGAGAACACTTCTGTCTCTGCGAGGAATGGGGCCATATTTGGCAATGAGAGAAGCTGGACTCTTACGTATTTAATGATCGAGAGCTTTACGGAACAGGCTAGACATCCAGGGTCTTGTCTACGCCCTTAAAGGCGAAACCGGATAAGTCAAAACGCATTCCTACTTGGATGTCATATCCAACAAAGACCGGCGGCATTTAGGCGAGACTAAGGAAGTCCTCAAGCCTGCCTGCCTTCAGCCGATGAGAACCCAAGGCTGGGCGACGGCGACCGTCGTGGACGCCTATGGGAGGGTCGGACTGATCTGTCCTGGTCAGGATGGAATACCTGCGTAAGCACTTGGAATATTGGAAAAGCCGTTATGGCGAGGAAGCCCCGGAGAGAATGACTAATACAGATGTGGTAAGCTCCGAACGGACAGGAGCGACGTGCGAGATGGCTTCCAAGTCTGGCTGCCGATCGATCAGCTACGCGCGCGATTTTTTCACTATTATAATGGTGTAAACGTGTCTCAGCTGCAGAGCTGAGCACCATCCTACGGAAGTGCCATCGATCAGGAGCCCAGAGGCAGAGGAGCTCTGGCATGAGGAAATTTGTCTGATCAATTCCGAAACCTTTTGCATGCCTAATATCCGTCCGAAATAGCTGTGCAGGGCATGAGATGGAGTGAGTAGGTACTATCAAGTATGCTGGGAATGCCAGTTCAGCTCCTAATTCAGCCCGCCATCTGCATCACTGGAAAAGGCTGGGTGAGTGTCTCGAACCATGAACCGATGGGCTGATCGACTTTGTTAACGGAGAAAATCTCCTCCGGGGGAGAATATTAAATGGTTAGAATCCACCACAAAACGCTGATAATCACTCCAAACATCTCCACCTGACCAATTCATCATCCAGCACGCCGTCTTTGAGCGCATAATTAGTCAAGATGCGATCGATCCTTCTCTATCTCGTGACTATTGTTGCATTGACGCAAGCGATGCCATCATTGCAGGCAACCGATTCATTGCAGGCAGCCGAACGAAAGCCGGTAAGTGTCTACTTTCTCATTGGAGGCGTGCGTGAGTTGACTGCTAGGTAATGTGCTAATATGATTGGGGGTTTTAGAATGTAGGTGCCACTATGCTTACGACCACCGGTGCTATGCCAACATAGCTGATGATTTTGCGTTCGACGCTGACGACTTTTAGAAAGTAAGTAATCGTCACGTATCTGCTAGCGCTTTACTAATACATCCAATGAATGCAGTGCGTTAGTATTCATCTTTTATAGGATGTCTCTCTTAACTACTATTACGCGTACTAATATAGTGGCGTCTCCAGGATGTAAGTACTTTACAGTCTATTTCTCTCGAGTCCTGCTAGTATACTAATTGCACATGCGTGTTAGGATGTGCGTGCTTGTCCTACTACCGACGATACCTCTTTGCTAGTAGGGAGCTAATATAGGCGACGATTCTAGTGTGTAAGCATACATCTCCTAATAGACCAAGTCCCTTTACGACTGCTTATATGCTAATATATCTAATCACTGCAGCATGTGAGTGCTACACGCGCAATCTATTAGCCAACTGCTATAAGCATGCTAACACAGACTCCAACTCCAGTGTGTAAGTGTTCACCCTATAATAGTCAAGAGTTGTCAATTATAGGCATACTAACTTAATAATTAAAACAGTATGTAGGAATCCCTCACACGATGCGCTATCTTTTCTCCCTTAGGAGTATGCTAATATACCTTGTAACCTTAGCTTGTAAGTAATTATAGCTATACAAGCTCGAAGCCTTAACTGCGAGAGGGGTATTAATGTCATTATTAGATGGTAAGGAACTCAAACATACACTACCTATTAAAGGTGCTGGCAGGATACTAATAAGCCGCGATTTTTAGTTTGTGAGTATTTCAAAGTGTTGAGTACTTTTAAGTACAGGCTGTATACTAATCTCATGGATTCTAGTTTGTAAGTAATTGTCAAATTAACAACAGGAACCTAATAACAAACATGCTGATAAGATATTAATAGACGGTAAGTACTGCTTAAAGCAAGCACCTTTACCTATATACTAATAAAGTGGACAATTATAGTGTTTCTTTCAATGTGTAAGTATCTGTAATTACTATATGTTTTTAGTTCTATGCTAATTTAGCGATCTATCTAGGAAGTACGTGTTTTCCTATTAAGCTAATTTTACACTATAGAATTACACTAATACCCTCTAGAAAGTAAGTATTAATTATCCACGGAGCAAGTTCTTTTAAGCATAATACTAATATTGCTTGTGTTTTTAGTGCGTAAGTAACTCTTTAATACTAGGCCTAATCTATTTCTATTATTATAATTTCAGGCAGTATTAACAAACACTTATTTAGAGCGCAATAAATCAAGGAAAGGGTTTTTTAAGCCTGTAAGTTTCCAGGTTCTTAGCTACTAATAACAGCGTACATAAATCGAGGCTAACAGTTCTTTTTAAGAGGAGAGAATAATGGGGAAAGGAAAGGTTTTAGAAAACAAGACAACTTCTAGGCGCAAGATATACGCCCCTAGCAGTAAGTATCTCTTTTTTTATCTTGCTTATTCTCCAACTACTATTACTACGACTATATCAGCTGACGTTTATTAAGATAAACTGGTAACTATTAGCAAATCCTTATATGGATTACAAGGATTATTGGCATGAAGGCCTTTTATGTTACCGCTCACTGTCGTTAGCCTGACCTGAGGAATGACTGAGATTCTGGAACTAGACACTGAGGGAAGAGCTTTCTGGTCGTTGTATAGAGTTCTCCGCTTAGGATCCAAGTCCCGCCAATCATTCACACGTTTCTTTTGTTCATTCGCCATCGTCCATCAATCACTTCCGCCTAATAGAGCCGGCCAAGGGCCGCTGTTTTCATTACTTCCACTCCTAGTAATTTTAATGGTCCGCATATATACTGCTATCCTGCTCGTACGCTACTTCATGGCCTTTTCACTCTGCAATATCCCTTCTCTTAAAGTGGAGTTGTTGGTCCTGCTACGAAAAATGACACCCACTCTTAGTCTATTATGCAACAAGATGTCTTTCCCCCACGGGTTGTGTGTGTGGCCTCTTTTGTGGCCCCCTGAGGTGCTCTCTTAATATCCCTTATTAATGTAGTGAAACGGCTTACACCGACACCTTCCAACGTTTCAGACAGAAATCACGTCGCGAGCTGATACGAAAATAGCCCCTGCTACAAAAGTGGGTGATGGCTACATCTAATAACAACTGGGCCAGAAGCGAGAGGGGCCTGGAACGAATTCAACGCTTCGAAAAAACGTACTTGGCCGCGTACTACGGGTGTCACCACGCGTCAGACATTGAGCTCTATTGCAAGTATAACATTGTTGAGCTCTGTATGCCTGTCCACCTATCTCACTTTCTCGAGCCTCTCGAAGTTGGCTACTTTGGCCCCCTTACAAAAAATGTCCTGAGACGTTTTAAAGGCGACGTTATTGCTCCTCCTGGTCCCAAGTCTGCGATATCGCGCCTAGAAGTGAGGCTATGGACGCCGACGCCTGGTAGAGGAATACGCGGAGCTGCCCCAACCCTTGGGTTTCCAAAACACCGAACGAGGCCGGCTCGCACCCTGTTTTTAACCAAGATCAAATCCGCAGACATCAAAACAGCTCGCCAGCGTCTATTCTTAGCGCAGCCGACAGTCAACAAAGAGGGGGGAAACGAGCGATTATGCATCGGAAAGCCCTCGTGAAGTCGGAGAGCCAAATCCTTGATGAGATGGCACTGGTCAAAGCGTCTGACCTACAGTAGTGAGGCGGAGCTATTACAGGACGAACTCAGGTGTTTGAGGTAGTGTCTGCGCCACGGATTCAAGAAAAGGCGCCAATCCACAAGTCATGTTAGAGCTGGTATTGGACAATGCGGCATGATTTATGCGGCCGGGGCAAATCAAAGATCAACATCGGAGAGCCCACCGGGCGCAGCAAAAGTCGTGTCCTTTGTGCTCTGATTGGCCCAAAGGCCCATCCAAGGGGAATCAGATCGACTCCGTGTTTCAGAATGACGGTGGGGATAGATGAACTTGAGCTTGGCTTGAGTCGTCCACCGGATCCCAGACCACACCGACGACGAGCGGCCACGCAAGCCCCGTTGTACTACTGCAGTGGGTGCCGAAGCCAGGGCGAAGCAGGCTTGGGACAGTGCCCAAACGTTGGATCAAGAATAACACAGACGACCACATTAGAGACTGGGTATTTTCATATGTAGTCGTGCGTCAGCGCGTCCGCATTAAGCTTATTAGTCAAAGAGTGAGCCCTGCAGCTTGGCTCAACCCTTTAGCGTCTACCCGCCTGGCAGGGCGTGGTCTGCTCGCCTTGCAGGGGGTGAGGGCTGTCCATCTCAACCCCCGAAAAGGGTCACAGTAGACACTGCACCTAGCCTCCAGAGGAGAGGCAAAGGTCTTTGCTATGGAATAGGCAAGTGGTAGACCGAGTAAGGAGCAGTTCTTCAGAGGGTAAGCATATTTGAAGTAGACATTTAGAGCATGTTCCAAACAGGATCCACATTGTCAAGCTAGATGTATAGTTATAGACTTGATTGCCAACGAATTATTCATTGGATGAAACGTCTCCATCACGACTCTTGCCACCAACATTTGCCTTGGTATCTATCCTCTTTCTATTTTGGATTATGCTTTAGCATGAGCGCGGTGGTCAATGGGAAAAGGTGCACGAATAATTGTACTCGCATGACCAAGTAGCAAAAGGTGGGATGTGGCACAGCTAGTAGCATAATCGAATGACTCGCTACTCTCTTTTGTGCATCTGTACACCTCTATAGGCATACGTACGAACCTGACTCGCTTGCCACGGGTTCCGAGCCACCCTGGTTTGCCCCATGTCGAATGTCAGGATCCCATTTTGCACACGTTTTCTTGCGGTGTGGTTCGGTTCCATTATGACTGCGCCCACCTGCTTTGTCGGCAGGGAATAGGGCTACTGGGCTCGGACTCTACCGCTACCATGCGAGTAGGACGCGGCTGGCCATATAAAAGGCTCAGCTGTCCGCCTCGTCCCCTGCAGGGAGATTGATTCACACCCAACGGCTCTATACGGCCAATTCCACTCGCTAGTTTACAAAAACAAGCTTCTCATACATTCTTTTCGTCGATTCTTCTTCTTTTCGCCTCTCGACCAAAGCCATCCGCCGCCAGCAATATGTTTAGCAAAACCACCATCGCTTTCGTCGGTGCCCTCGCCGCTCTGCAGGGCGCCACGGCCCAGGCCGGCAACAACGGCACACCCTCGAGCATTGGCGCCCCTGGTGCCTCTGCGGTCCCCGAGTCCAAGACCCCTGACAAGCAGGCCGCCGCCACCGTCACAAATGCTACTGAGCGTGCTGCGTGGTGCGGAACTGGCAAGCCCGACTCCACGCTGCCTTGCGATGTCGTGTCGCAACTCGATGTCGCAGCCATCACGACGGCTCGCCTGAACGTCGCCAACGTGACCGACAGGCAAAGCCGCGAGAAGTTGGTTCCCTACTACCGCGCCAGGCTCGAAACCCTGAAACAGTTCAAGGAGAATGATAAATGCTGCCGCAAATGCAAGGTGGAAAACCGCCTGCTTACAGCCGAGCAGGAGAAGTACTGGGAGAAGGTGGCCAATGACATAGATGCCTGGATCGAGGACATGAAAAAGTTCGAGAGCAAGGAGACGGACGTCTCTCCCGACACGGCTTGGGAGCACTCCATGAAGCTCCAAACCGGACAGCCTGGAAGCGCCCTTGACAAAGAAGCCGTCTCCCAGGTGCCAGTCGAGCAATACTGCCCGACGCTGGCCAAACAAGCGCTGCCGGTGCCCAAGACCAACACCACACAGGGCGACCAAGGACCCCCGGCGCCCATTGTGCTGCCCCAGACTCCTATCTGCTACAAGGTCCAGGCCGAGGCCAGCGTCTCCACCAACCTGAACGGCGCCAAGTTCAAGATGGACATGAATCTCACGGCAAATGCCGCCCAGACCAAGATGGCCCAGGAGGTGTGCCGCGCGGCCTACTTTGTCTCAACGCGGGTCAATGGCAAGATTGAATCCCACATAGTCATTGGCGAGGCCGTCTTGGTCGCTGGCATCGAGCCCGTCCCCATCAAGCCCGAGCAAGAGCAGTTCGTCCCCGCTGACTGCGGCTGCGACCGCAAGGCCGCTCCCATCGCGCTCCAGGACTTCTTTAAGCAGATATTCCGCCCTGAAGCGCTTGAGCAGCTCCAGGGGATGGATCTCAGTGCCGAGAGCAGGGGCGGCGCTGGATTCTCCATCTTCATCACTCAGACGTTTACTATTGGGCAGGGCTCCAGCGCTCCTTCTACCGTCAATGGTGGCAAGGGGGGCAACGCCGGGGTTCAAATTCCCTCCCGCTTCGGTGATCAGAATAATGCCGACAACTCGGGGTCTCGTCCCACCAGCTCGAGCCCCAGGGTTAGCTCCACCGACCCGAATCCCAAGGCTGGTGGTGTCGGCGGCGGCAAGGCTGAGCAAGTGGCGACGGAGCCGGTCGATTCTTGCTAAAGGGTCTTCAGACAACCCAATTCCTGTCAATTTTCTTTCCAATCCGAGGCTCACTCACAGCTTGAAAGTTGAAAACACCAAGTAGGAGCCGGAGGGGATGCAGGGATGGAGAGGGGACGAAATTAAGCCGTTCTCCGAATGTGTTTACTTTATTTCGCCCTTGACCGTTTTGTGTCGAAACAGCAAGGAACATAATCAGAAGGGACTTTTTATCTAATTGTTAATTAACGGAAAACAGGAAACGATATGCAGATCCAAGTCTCGAAAGCGCTGTTTCTCCCAAGCCTTTGTTGATGATGGGTAGTTTTTGACGGTAGGGGAACTCGATGTCCACCGATACACCAGGATAGATGCTTTCCAGGTATGCGGGCTTTGGGACCACGTCAAGGGCAGACGACCGGGTGCAGCGATGGTCACTTGAAGTGCCTGATCAATGATGATGGTGCTTCGGGCAAATCGTGGCCATCTGCGATGATGACTACTAGATACATACCTGATGACTGTGCCCGACGACACGTGACGCCGCCCACAGCTACTGGCACGTGACACCCGCCCGCCTGCCTGGGTCTTGTTTCTTGGACTTCATCTTGGACGCCGCACCGGACCAACAAAGTCTCCAATCCAACACGCGGCACACTCTCGCACTCGTCCCCATCGTCGACCGTCGGCTGCATCTAGCTTTGACTTTGGAAATGAGCCGTTCGGAAGCTCTGGCTTGTCGAGGCGACACTCAAACTCTGTCGACGAGAATGCCATCGTATTTCTCCGCCATGCCCAATATTTCTCCGGTCACACAGACAGCACTCTCACATGACCACCCTCGATGCACGGCTGACGTTTCTGGCTGCCCCTCGCGGGTGTGCGTGGTCGAGGGCAAACTCAACGGCCTGCCGGGAGCAATGACCTCTTCCAGCCCATCGAGAGGGCCCCATTGAAAGGACTTTTCGACACGTGCCGGCATCCAGACCTCGCCTCTCCTTTAGCCCAATCCGCCCTCGCTCGCCATGGCTCCGTCCGCGGCCCACACCGTTGACGGCATTCTGCCCCCGCTGGACCTGAGCTCGATCCCTCCATTTTGGCAGCGAAAGAGTGGGCCTTTACTCTACTTTCTCTTGACGTCGTCTCTGCTGGCTAGTGCCGCCCTCGGCCTCGATGGCGTGAGTCGAGTCCAGACGCGGTCGAGAGGTGCATTCCGCAGCTGACCAAACCATCATCTGCTAGTCCATGACCAACGGCATGCAGGTCCTCCCCACATGGCAGCATCGCTTTGGCCACCCTACAGGGTCCCAGCTTGGCTTCTTTGGCGCATCAAACTCCATCGGCGGCGTCATCCCCTTCCTCTTTCTCGGCTGGATCGGCGACAAACTGGGCCGCCGCGTGCCAACGGCACTCGGGTCCATCATCATCATCACAGGTGTCCTCGTCGAGTTCCTCGCCACGACGCTAAACATGTACATAGGCGGCAAGATTGTCTTGGGCATCGGCTCGTCCCTCATCCAGATGGGCGCCCCCGTATTGGTCACCGAGCTGAGCCACCCAAAGGAACGCGTGCAAATCACCACCTTTTACAACACCTCCATTGTCCTGGGCTACGTCATTGGCGCCTGGACAACCTACGGCTGTTTCCAGATTCCGAATCAGTGGTCCTGGAGGCTGCCAACGTTGATCCAAATCGTTCCATCAGCCTACCAGCTGCTGCTCATATTCTTTTGCCCCGAGTCTCCGCGCTGGCTGATAGCCAAGGGCAAGACGGACCAGGCGAGGCAGATTTTGATCAAGTACCACGGCGACGGTGACGCCAACTCGGAGCTCGTCGCCTTTGAATGTGCCGAGATTCAGCAAGCCATTGCTGCTGAAGCCGAGCAAAACGTATCTTGGGCTGCCTTTTTCTCGTCCAGGTCCAACCTGAAGCGTATTGGCCTCTGCTTCGCTACGGCCGTATTCAGCCAGAGCTCGGGCAATCTTCTCGTCTCCAACTATCTCACACAGATTCTAAAGGACACCGGGGTCAATGCTGACAAGGACATCACGCTCGTCAACGGCATGATCACGCTGTGGCAGTACATTGTTGCCCTCGCCGTCACAGCACTTGTTGACAGGTTCAAGCGGCGTACCTTTTTTGTCATCGGCTCGGGCGGCGTGCTCGTCACCTTCATCGTGTGGACCATTGCCGCGCAGCAATACTTGGAGCGCGGCTCCCTCGCGGCTGGACACTTGGTGCTCGCCTGCATATTCGTCTTCCAGGCCTTTTACACCTTTGCCTGGACGAATTTAGTCGTCACGTACCCTCTCGAGGTTGTGACTTACCAGATGCGAGCCAAGACATGGGCATTCGTCTTGCTCACCATCCAGGTGGCGACGATTTTCGGAGGCTACATCAACCCCATCGGCCTCGAGAACATCGGGTGGAAGTTTTACATGTATTACTGCGTTTGGGTCGCCTTCATCTTCGTCGTCGTGTACTTTTGCTTCGTCGAGACGGCCGGGCCGACTCTGGAGGAGCTCACGTTTCTTTTTGAGGGCAAGGAGGCCCAGGCGCATCTGATGGAGACGGTAAAGAAGGTGCGGGAGGAACAGCCACATGTCGAGACCAATCACGCCGACACGAGGAGGCTGTTTTGAGCGTGCCGCCAGTGGTGTTGTCAGGCTACCAGCTCATGACATGTGTCAAGCCCCGGACGCGCGTCGTTGGCATGGTCTTGGATCGCGCGCAGCTCTCACCTGGTCTTGTAGGCCGCCTGCCATAGTCGTTGGCTTGGCCTAAACTTGGACATGGCCCTGCGAATGATGCTCGAGCACGGTGAGCACGTCGTCTAATAGCTGCGACGCTAATCGAGGTCGATTTCGGATACAATAGAAGCTGCTGGAGAAGAACAAGGCCTTGTCTTGTTTTGTTTTAGCTCCCGTTGACTGGCAAGGGTGGACGGTGCATGGACTGAGTTTTACAAGGCTCAAAACCAGCTGTCGTTGATGACACCCTCCTCCCCAATGGATGCTACATGGCCGCCCGCAGACGTGCATCTCGGGAGACGCAGACTGGGAATAGTTGCCAGCCCGGCCGGCCGGGTGGGATCAGCATCTGCCGGGGTCTCGTGCAACGTCGGACCGAGTGGCCACAGAAGGGTTCTAGAAGACGGCTGAGGAGCACGTCGCTGGCCAAGTTTGCGTTTGGCAACAAATTCCCTCATTGCTGAGTGGGCCCCCCGATGAAGCTCGATGTCAGCGACAACTCTGGGAATCCTCACGGCAAAGGTCATCAGCTCACTGTGGAGCCGTGCTTCCTGTTTGAGCCGTCGACGGGAATAGACCTGGACCAGCTTCGCCCCTCATTTGCCGCTCAGAGGGCGGGTGCGGACCCGGCAGGCAGCGTCGGCAATGGTGCCGCCTCGGGATCTGCGCCCAAGAAGGGGAAGCGTCGCCGGCGGCTGCTCACACGCTGTGAGTTGCCATGCAGATACTGTACATGCCGGTCGGGGTTGTGGGACCGGCGGGGGCCATGGCTATTGCTCTTTTGCCGGTTGTCTTGCTTGGACGCAGACGCAGACGCGCCATGTCGTCGATGATGGGGGGGTTCCGGCGAGCCCGATTCGCAGCATGTTTCAGCCTCCCACACACCATGGCGATCATCCATGTACGCGCTACACCACCGTTGTTTTCCTCTGCTTGCTTTTTCCTTGGCCTTCGGGGCATCAATGTCTGCGGTGGGAAGACGGAGCGGACAGAGGACGGCAGAGCCTGTATGGAGCTATTTGCATGTCGGTCCATTGCTCGGTTTAATAGCCGCGGCTAAAGGCGTCCGTTATGTTGGCAAGGGACATGGGCCGTGCATCAGAGCGTGATGGAGAAGACCACATCATCCTTTGTTGAATACTCATCGGCTCACAGCAACATGACCTGGCTGCCACGCTGATTCACCACCCTCACACTTCACCCGCCGGGATGCGGCTCGGTTGGGGCCCCCCTCCCCCCCATCCGTGGACAGCTCCGCACTGCAACCCCAGGGGGAGCGATTGGGTTTTTGTTAGCGTGCAGACAGGGTTCAGACGAGGCCATGGAGCATGTATCTGTCGATGGAAGCGGTATAAAGAGTGCCGTCCGAGGATGCCTCGTCACGGCCCAGAGTCCTCTACCCTTCCTTGCATACGCTCTCGAAAGCGGTCTCGCCGTGGTCAGCATCACTGCGTAGGCCCTTCCACCCTTTACCTCAAAAGTCAGCGGCGAGCATCGCACTCGAAGAGAACATGGACGACAAAGGTTGCGGTGAGTCCAGGCACGAGACGCTCGAGGTTGCCAGCCGCGGCAACGACGTCGACGTCCTCATGCACGACATGGAGCAGCAGCTCGAGGCCAGTGGCGGGCTGGAGACGGGCTTCTTCGACGTCGAGTTCAAGGACCCGCGCCACTTCACCTGGCTCCTCGTTGCCTTTGCCAGCATGGGCGGCCTGCTGTCGGGCCTGGACCAGAGCCTCATTTCGGGCGCCAACCTGTACCTGCCCAAGGACCTGGGGCTCTCGGACCGGCAAAACAGCCTCGTCAACTCGGCCATGCCGCTGGGTGCCGTTGGCGGTGCCTTGCTCCTGTCGCCGTCCAACGAGTACTGTGGCCGAAAGGGCGCCATCATCATCTCCATTGTGCTCTACACCATTGGAGCCGCCCTCGAAGCCGGTTCCATCAACTTTGGTGAGTCCATCTCAACGTTCCGGCCCAGCGGCTAACCGACGCGAGTCTTGCTTCCACAGGCATGATTGTGTCATCGCGCGTCATCCTCGGCTTGGGCGTCGGCCTGGAGGGCGGCACGGTCCCCGTCTACGTGGCCGAGACGGTGGAGCGTCGCATCCGAGGAAACTTGGTTTCGCTCTACCAGTTCAACATTGCTCTCGGCGAGGTGCTCGGATACGCCGTCGCCGCCATCTTTCTCAAGGTTCCCGGCAACTGGCGCTACATTCTGGGATCGTCGCTCGTCTTCTCCACCATCATGTTCTTCGGGTGTGTTATCCTTGCTTCAATGCCTGACATGGTTCGGCTGACATGGGCAGCATGCTTTTCCTGCCCGAGAGCCCTCGCTTCTTGATGCACAAGGGCAAGACGCTCGCTTCCTACAAGATCTGGAAGCGCATCCGAGGCATCTCTTCTCCCGAGTCGCGCCAAGAGTATTTCGCCATGGCTGCCGCCGTCCGGCAAGAAGAGACCGAAGTCAACGAGGGCGCCCAGAACCGTCGGTTTCCCTGGATGGATTTCTTCACGTGAGTCGCCCTCTTGATGTCCTCGACACGGTGGATTGGATCGAAATCTAACGCCAAAGCCTGCCTTCCCCGCTCAGTGTGCCCCGTGCCCGCCGAGCTCTCATCTACGCCAACATCATGATCCTCCTGGGCCAGCTCACGGGCATCAACGCCATCATGTACTACATGTCCGTCTTGATGAACCAGATTGGCTTTGATTCCGAACGGGCAAACTACATGTCCCTGGTCGGCGGCGGGTCCCTGCTACTGGGCACGATCCCTGCCATCTTCCTCATGGAGACGTGCGGCCGGCGCTTCTGGGCCATCATGATGCTGCCCGGCTTCTTCATCGGCTTGGTCCTCATCGGCATCAGCTATCAGATCCCCATTGCCACTCACACAATGGCCGTTGAAGGCCTGTATCTGACCGGTCTCATCATTTACATGGGCTTCTTCGGCTCCTACGCCTGTCTGACCTGGGGTGAGTGGCCCCCGGCTGGATTGCCTCGACTGACGGGCTCGTGCTCGCTGACATTCGGAAACAGTGATTCCGTCCGAAGTCTACCCTACGTATCTGCGAAGCTACGGAATGACCACCTCGGACGCCCTGCTGTTCCTGGCCTCGTTCGTCGTCACCTACAACTTCACGGCCATGCAAAACGCCATGACGCGGACGGGCCTGACGCTTGGCTTTTACGGCGGCATCGCCGTCATTGGCGAAGTTTACCAAATCTTGTTCATGCCCGAGACCAAGAACAAGACGCTCGAGGAGATTGACGCGGTGCTTTCTCGTCCGACCATGGACATTGTGCGGGAGAACTGGGCGGGGGTCAAGGAGAACGTGACGGATCTCTGCAACGGGCGGTTCCGCAAGGTCTTTGTTGCGCAGACGGAGAGACGGCCGAGCGAGGTCGAAAAGGTTGCAGCATAGTTTGGGGGGTGTTGCTATCAGACTATTCACACATTACACACCTCTCTTCAGCCCACGTCCTCACCCAACGTATTCCTTCTGGTGCCTCACACGACTCGATGCTGTTCCCACGCCAGGCCTCATTCACCAAAGGATGGTCTTTAACGCTATAGCGGCGATGGTCTTTCGATCACATATGCTCTTTCTCAGATGTGAAATCCGACAATACATATATACTGCTGTAGGCTCGGCTCATATAAGCAGGAAACTTGTAAGTTAATATAGGAAATATCCCATCTTGTCCTGCAGCTTACGCTCGTTATCGATGCCTTGATTTGAAAAGAAGTATTATACATTGTCAGCTCCAAGCACACTCTTCTCAAGCTCAGTCTTCCAGACGGCGAAATGCGGAGAAAAGCGCTTCCGTCTCGGCCAAAGACAGATGTCCAGCGCGCAATATTTCCGAACCCTGGAGTCGTCGGCGCGAAGCAAGCTCCCTTGAGCATATGCTGCGCAAGATGCAATATTAACGCGACGTAGGCGTCGATTTCTGGTCTGACGAGAGAGGGAATCGTCCTGTTTCTCCAGCACAAGAGTACAAGGTAAAGTTTCTGCAGAGAAACAGGTCAAGAGCGTGGCAGTTGATGAGAGAAAGTTGACTGGGGGAGCTTGTACAAGGAAGCCTTGAGGCAAGACGCTGTAGGCTGCGGATTCGTTGCTGGATTAGGGATGCTCGGAGAGCGAGATTATCCAAGGCGGGATCGGTAGGCCTCATGGGGATGGCTTCGATGCAGGTGAAGAAGCTGAGATGATGAGGCAAGCGAGCGGGGAGCGTTCACAAGACGGCACGCAGTATTCGCATGGCACTGGCGCATTCACGTCAGCCTCTGGGTTCTTGGAAGAGACGAGGCAGACGTTGATGTGCCTCCTCGCACAGGACCGACAGCGAGTCAGTCGCCTTGTTGCGCCTCCTGTCCAGCGGTCCCAGGGCCCGCTTCATTCGGGACGGGTCGAGGCCCGGAAGACAGGCCGGCGTATGGTGGAGATGGACGTGCGGCATGGAGAATGTCGTTGTTTATGTCGTGAGACGGGTAGTCGAGCTGAGTGAGGGCGGTGGAGATGATGGTGTTTCCCGCGTGTGATTTGGGCATTTTCATATGTGGGCGAAGCGAGGCACGGCCCTGGGGTGGCGGCATGTCTCGACCAGAGGCATTGCTGGGCCTATTCTTGGTCCCTGCCCATGGCGCACCGGCCGGCTAGCAGCCTGCAGGCAGCAGCATGATGAAGGTTAGTGCCGTGTCCGGTAGCATGTGAATGTGCGAGCAAACACGGCCTCTTGACATTAAATCCATGGCTGGCCGTGATTGATTGATGCCATGGCCGTGTGCCCTCTGGAGGTGGTGTGAGCCCTCGCTCCTTCATATGCAAGGGCCGAGGTTCCCATCCGGGCCCTAATAAATCGATTGATGCTTGTGTCATCTGTAGACTGTTCCATGTGACCAACAAGTGGTGCAAAAAGGGGGGTGTGTGTGTGAAGAATAGGCGGCGCCATCAGCTGATGATTGATGGACGAAGCACCGGCCTCGTGTCCCAGACATTGGCCCTGTCGAGGGACCAGACACGGAAAGGAAAGGGCCTACCAAAGGGGACGGGAAATAGGGGCCCCATGCGGTGATTTGATCACGTCTCGAGGCAAGCACGGAACAGAAGATACAACAGACATACATACATGTGTAGACACAGACAGACAGACACAGACATGGACACAGACAGACAGACACACACACACACACACACATGGCGCACACGCAAACAGGCATGCCACCAACAAAAAGCCAGTCCCGTTCTGGTCGCGCACGGCGCAGATCGCAGCGACATCGGATGCATATCCCTCTCAGACGACGTCCAACCTGTGACCTGGTCTCTGTTGATTGAAAAAGGGCTCTTGGACCCTCTCCCCTTCTCTTCCCTCGGGTTCACCAATTCACATAACACGGCCCTGCATCACACGCGCACACCCCCCGGCATCACCGCCAACCTCGCCGTCACCCCATCATCGAGATACCAAACAGCAGCCCAACAAGCCAACGCCCGTCACTGCAATCCGCCTGCATCGGCGGCCTAGACACCCCTAACCCACTCCACAGGGCCGGGGTCGAGCTCTCACCGCTGACGGACACGGACCCCTGCCTCTTGTTCGAGCTCGAACCGAACTCCGCCTGCGCCTGTTTTGCTTCCTCGTCTTGACCTTTCCGGGAGGGGGGGGGTGAGAGAGAAGAAAAAGCCTCTTAACCTTCTCCCGTCCGTCTCCTCTCCTTTTCACTGCTGCAGACCGCAACTTGTTGCCGTAGCTGGGGGAGAGGGAAGCTTGCTCTTGTTTTCTTCGTCACACGCAAACAAGCTTGTTTCCCTCTATAATTATCATACATGGTCCATCTTTCTTCACTTTCCAGCTCTCTCTCTTCTTCCCCGGGACTCACCCCATCCCCCATCTCATCCTATCCTCCGGCCAGCGTCTGTATGGCTCCCTTTCCCATGTGCCCTGCCTCGTCGTCCCCCGTCTGGACCAGAGCTCTCGCTTCGCAGACACCATGTACCACAGCTTCAACGACATTGAGCTGCTGGAACCGCCGTGGGTGCCGTCGCCGCCCAGCAGCAGGGACTCGTCTTCCTCGTACCCGCCGCGTCACCATGGCACGACGCCGCCGCGACCTGTGAGGGCCGCCGTCGCCAAGATGCAGCGACAGGACTCGGGCTACGAATCTTACGGAGCCACCCCGCGCCCCTCCGTCTCCCAGCCGAGCCCGTCGGCCCCGGCCCGGCCCGTCTCCGAAGCCTCCCCCGTGGCCGCCGTCGCCTCTCCGCCCCGTCTTCGCAGCCGGCCGTCAACACGCCGCTCGGCCAAGTCTTTCCCGCAGCTCTCCTGCTCACCGCCCCTGCTGTACCGCACTCCTTCTCGCCCTCTTGCCTCCCGGGTCCCCTCGGCCGCCTTTTTCCACTTTCCCACGCCCGACCTCGTCGAGCTCACCGAGACGTCGTCTAGTTCGCATCATGAGCGCGACCAAGAGCAGGCGCCCGCGATCCCCCAGACCACCCACTACTGGACCAGCGACCGCACCCGCCGACTCGAGTACGCGGCCATTGACGCCGCCGGCCGAGGCGTCAAGGGCTGGGTCCGCAGAAAGCTCGTCCCCGAGTGCTTCGGGCCTCGACACGTCGCCTTTGACGACGACTCCGGGAGCGTGCGGCGCTACCGGCTGGAACTCGAAGACGACGACGACGAGAAGACGCCGGGTCCTCGACTGCGAAAGAGCTGGCGGTTCTGGCCCCTGCTCCGCAAGAGCAAGACCATTTGAGCCCCCCGTGTCAGGCATTCTCATTGCGTACACGGCCGCTGCCGGTGCGCTTGTCGACCTTTTGGGGGCAAATTTCATTCAGTTCGGTTCTTTGCGTCACGGAACATGGAGAGCAGGTTGCATCATCATCGCTTGGCGTCATATACAATACCCCATGTTTGTCGGTCACGGAAGGGGTGGGTTGCATATTACGCAACAAGCACAACCAAGGTCAGAGAAGGCCCTGGAACGGAGTTGCACACGATACACAACCATGGCGGGCGGGGACATGCCTCGCATCGCCGTTTTGGTTTGGGAACAGGGACGGGAAAGCGGTGATTTCGGATTTGCATCGGTGGATACAGCGTAGTTGATGGTCTAGACAGCCCATGTCAAGACAGCGCAATGTCAACGGCATCGATTCGGAGAGCGAGTCACGGGGGTGCTTGACCGCTCTCCTCCAATCCAAGTGCTCAATCGTCCCCCGGTCAAGCCCGCCACCGCCTTTCTCCTGCCCGGCCCCCTGCGCATTAGTTTGGATTACAGTCTCGTGACGGTAAAGAAGCACCGGGATGCAGTAACGGGCCGCAGTGTCTCACTCAACCCGACTGTGTCTTTTCATTTGGCCTTTTTCGGCTGGTGCAGATTCGGCGCCGCGACCATGGGCTCCGCCCCGACCGGCGCCGAAACACGCCGCCGCTTGTTCGGGGCTGCCTCGGCCAGCACACCGTTCGCCCTGTCGTCTGCTGGCATAATGTTGCACATGAGAAAACAAAGTACCGTCGAAAGAGGCAATCCGCATGTCCACTGCTGTTGTCGGAGAGCCGGCATCGCTTGTCATGTCGGCTGTCTGGCCGGTTAAACAGCGACACGTACATACTCTGTAGAGAGCCCGGCATATAGCAGCAAGGTGCCGACTGGATGCAAGGGCCCGCGAGGAGGCGTTGTGCACACTCACTCAGCTCGGCTGATTGGACAAGGGAGCCTGTCCATCTTCTCACATGAACAACAAACAACTGAGAGGTGAGCGCTGCAGCCAGCAACACAAAACGCCAGCCTTGGTGCCATCGGCCGACGAAATTACATACGTGACGACACGCATCACACATTAAATACAGGGCATTTGCGCTGGTTGGACGGCCAAGGAGAACTGAGAACCGACGAGCTACACCGCCCTCGCCCGGACCTTGACGTTGAAGCCAATGGGCCGAAAGTTGAACCAGCCGTCCTGCTCCAGCTTGTAGTCGGCATCGGCCATGGCAAAGTCGACCTCGCGCAGCATCTTGGTCAGGACAGTCATCATCCACTGCCAGGCGTGGTGCTTGCCGATGCACTCTCGCTTGCCGTTGCCGAACCACTTCTTGGCCCCGGCCGGCAGCCGCGCAAACTCGTCGCCCATCATGCGCTCGGGCCGGAACACGAGCGGGTCCTCGAAGACGGCCGGGTCGCGGTTGACGCCGGCCATGACGATGATCATGGCCTGGTTGTGCGCCACCTGGTACTTGCCGCCGCCCAGGAGCACGGGGCTCTTGTTGGTGCTGCCGCCGCCGCCGCCCGGGATGGGCTCGATGTTGAAGCCCGGCGCGGCAAACGACAGCCGCAGCGACTCGCGGATAATGGCCTCGATGTACTTGAGCTGCGCCAGGTGGCCGTGCGCCAAGTCTCCCTCGGCGCCGACGACGACGTCGATTTCCTTGCGCGCCTTGACAATGACGTCGGGGTTCTGGAGCAGCAGCAGCATGGCCATGGCGAGAAGGCACGGCGAGGTGCTGCTCCCGATCGGCATCGACACCACCTCGTCAATCACCTGCGACTCGGTCAGGCCCTCGCCCGTCTCCGGGTCCTTGGCGTTCATGAGGGCCCAGAGCAGGTCCTGCCGATCCGACGGGTGCTCCTTGCGGTACTGGACCACGTCGGTGGCGTAGTCGCGCAGCGCCTTGATGGACGACTTGAACTTGCCCCGGTATAGCAGCCAGTTAAGGATGCTGGGCCGCGTAGGGCGTCGCATGGCCTCGCCCGTCGAGTCCTCCATGGCCTTGATCATAGGGTGGTCCGGGCCGCTCAGGCCGTTGAGTCTCCGGCCGAACATGGTCAGCGTCAGCGTCTCGAGGTCCAGCTTGGCCAAGTCGCGCCACGGGCAGACGGGGTTGGCCGACGCCTTCCACAGGTCAATGAGCTCCGAGGCCGTGTCGCGCATCTGCGCAAACTGGTCCACCAGAGCGTCCGGCTGCAGATGGGGCGCAATGATGCGATGGGCAATGCCCCAGCTCGCCTCGTCGTCGTAGGCCGTGAATAGGGCATCGTGGACGGCCGCGCGGATCTCCACGACGGGGCCGCCCACGAATTTCCGGAAGCGCTTCTCGTCGCAGAGCTCGTCGGCCAGGGCGACGCTGGCCACGAAGACTATTGTCTTGCCCAGCACCTTGATCTGGAAGATTTCGCCGTGCTCCTCGGCCAGCTTCTTGAGCGAGGCCCACGGGTTGCCGGGGTTGACGTCAAAGATGTTTCCCAGGACGGGCACGCCCGAGGGCCGTGGAATCGGGTGCGACATTGTGACTTGTTTTGTTTTGCCGTTGCTTTACAGGAGCTCGAGAGGAGGGTCCAGCTCGTGCCCGGAGCCGGGCGCAAGCCGCTTCATATGAGGGCAGCGGCAGAGCAGCTGAAGAGAGGGGGTCCGGGGGGTCATGCAGCCGTGGTGAACAGACTGACTGCACTAGGATGCAGCCACCGTGGATCCAATTAAGGAGCGAGCCACGTCCTTTTGTGTCGACCGATGTATTCCCAACTGAGACTTTTGCTTCTGTCAGCAAACGGAGACAGGCGACCCTTGCACAAACACCATTCGCGTTGGATGCTTGGCCATGGTCCCTCTGCCAGCATGGCTCATCTTGCTTGACGCAAGAGAGCGGTCCCAGCAGAGGAGGCCCACAAGCTCAGAGTAAGCAGCGTGGTTGGAGAAGCACAAAAGCACCGGCACATTCGCTGCCACGTCTGCATTAGCGGCCTGCCGTCGACGGCGACCATCGCCCATTGCCGAGAGGGGGGCCAAGGCGTCGCATTGCAAAAGGCCCGCCTGTGATTGGCGCAGCTCTATGCATGCTGTCGATGATGCGAAGCAGAGAGTCTGAGGTTGCACACGCTGCGACTTTGGAGGACCCCCGATGGCATCCTCTGATGCCCGTCCAATGGTGCCTCGTATACCATCAACGGCCCGCTCGTACGACATTGCACTTTGTCCACGACCGAACCCCCCTCGTCTGCCATGGGGAAAAAGCAAGTCGCCTCCAGGTCGCTGGGTTTTCGGCAGATCTTTCCTGTCCTCGGGGACAGAAGCATGGCCAGTGCCTGGGTCACTGCACGGAACCTTGAATTGCCCCGAGACCGAATTCGCCTGCTCGCCCGTGAGTCTCGAAGGATGCTGAAAGGGTCAAGGGTAGATGGGGAACCCTCATCGACGGCGCTGCTTCGTATGCTTCGTACATGGTAGAGTGGTGAGAGGAGGAGCAGTCAAATCAACCCTAAGACCCTCCCAGACTATGCTTAGTCATCGCCTTTAATCTCAGCGTCAACGCGCCGCGGCCAGTAAATCACACGTCTCACCGGCAAAACCAAGCCTTTCTCACCACCCGATTGCCCAGCTTCAGCGCTGCATCGTCGTCACGGCCCGTCACTCCTTTGCCGCCTCGCCAATTCGCCAAACAACTCAGTTTCCTCGACGATCGCCTGCCACCACCCGTCCACCATGACGCGCGCCCAACAGACCATCTCCCTCGGCCTCCTCGTCTCCTCGGTACGCCCTCGCTGCTCTGCCCCTGTCCGACTGCATCCAAGCTGCGCCCCGAGACTGACGACTGGTTTGCGCCGTAGCTCTACCTCGCCCTGTACCTCGGATTGATCCCCCTGCCGCCTTTCGTCCAGCAACAGATTGTCCCCGTGGTGCGTACCCACCCCTCTCTCTTCGCGTCCATGCCTGCGTCATACCTCTCGAGACCGCAACCTGGACTGACTGGTTGCTTGCGCTCCGCAGCTGCCCTTCTGGGCCCTCGTCTCGTTTGGCGCCGTCCTTCTCTTCCGTCTCGGCCTTGGCATCTTGACCTTCAACGACGTCCCCGCCGCGCACAAGGAGCTGATGGCGGAAATCGACTTGGCAAAGGTCGACCTGAGGAAGCTCGGCGTCGACGTCGACTAAGAGGCAGGGCGGTGCAGTGCGGCCGGGCACGGGCATGAGCGATTCACGCATTGGTTCGAGTGTACAAGAGACCGCAAGGCGATCTCAACAAGCCGGCCATTTGAGCTCGCCATTACGATTACCAACATATGTTAGCTACACGTGGAACGGAACGACCATGATTTCTCGTTGCACTGCCAGTCCTCGTGTCTCATCACAAGCCTCTACGGTCCCTGTATTCCTGCCAGCAGCGCCGTCACAGTCCGCACAGCCTCCTCCGGCTCCTGCCCGCCTTTGACAAGGTCGTTGAACAAAGTCGGAAGTCTGCCAAAGATGCCTCGTCCATCTGCCTCGCGCCCTGAGAGCCATGTTAGCAAAAGGCGCTCGATGATGTGGTTCGACAGGCGAGGTCGTAGGCTCACATTTGCCTGGAAGCCCAACCATGACAGCAATCTTGCTCTGTGCCTCACCCGTCCAGTCAAAATCAATCTTCCACTCCAGGCGCAGCGAGCATGTGTCATCTAGACCAGCCGCAGCAGGCACCTCAACCTCAAAAGACTGCTGGCCCATGAAGCGTAGCAGATGGGCCTTGTCGCACGTGGTAGTCTGCTTGCCTGTCGCGTCTTCGGACTCGGCGCTGCCCTCGCGCCGCCGCTGCCGCCGTGCCTGCCAAGCCCCTGCGACTGATTCGAGCAGCTTCTCCTTGGACCCCAAGCTCTGGTCCAGCCGAGACCAGAGTTGGGCTCTCAGCGTCGCGACTCGGTACCACTCGCCCATGGCCCACGAGAGAATCCCCACGTTTCGCTGCATGCTTCTGTTGCAGCGTCCGGAGCAAATCTTGTCGGCAAAGGGTTCCAGTTCGAACCTGGCAGACGGTTCGAGCGCCGTCACGCCGAGCTCCACGATGCTGAGATTGATGGCGTTGACCACCATGTCGAGTTTCGCGGTGAAGAGGCCCGGCACGTCGCGAGACCGAAGAGTGACTAGACGACGCTGTCGCAGCGGCTGATTTGGCTTGGGGTCCAAGACGGCTATGCTCGACGTGACGCTGAGCTGGCTAAAGAGCTCAAGGTACGGCAGTTCCTTGTCGGCCGTCATGGGCACGGGGTGGTGAGACTTGATGTTGTCCAGATCCTCCTTGTCGGAGGTGGCGGGCAGCGCCGCCGCCAGTGAGGGTCGGCCGAAAGGAAGCAGGCCTATGGGGTTGAGAACTGCCTGCATCAGTTGGTGGGACAGAGCCGGTCGGGGCGGCTCCTCCGGGGAGACAAGGCACCGATGCAACAAGTCGGCCACGCCGTCTTCGTCAACCGGGGCCACGACCCGCCCAGAGGTCTGCATCAGCCGCAGGCGCTCGTTCTCCTCGCTCGCCGTCTTCAAGTCGCTCTTCAGCCTTGCGATTTCCTCTCGCAGCCCATCTCGCTCCTTCAGCTTGGCCGCGCTTGGATTAGGCGCAGCGATTTGGCGGGCGCGATTCGTAGTCGGGTCCAGGGCGACGTCGCGGGGCGACCCTCGGCTGCGCGGAGCTCTTCGGTGGCGATCGCGGGCCACGGCGCCACCCTTTTTGCTCGGTTCCGGCGGCGGCCTTTCCGGCGGGGGCTTCAAGGGAGAGCCCTTCTTGGTGGCCTTGCGTTTCTCCCGCCACCGCGATGGACTGCTGTGGATCCCGCGCGGCGGAGTCGACGACACGGCATCGGGGACGGCGGGTGGGAGCTCGGGCTCCGGCCGGGGCGGTATGGACACGCCTGTATTGGGTGACCGGCGCAGCGTGTGTCCGATGAATGGGTTCAGCTCGTCCTCTCCCTCGGGTGCGGGCGGCGGCAGAGGCCTCGGCTGGGGCATTGCTGGCGACGGCTTCGGGGCTGCTGCCAGACTGCTCTTGAGGCTCCTTAGGGGTCGGTCTGAGCTTGGTACAGCCTCGCTCTGACGCGTCTGGTCGTCGCCGCCGTCTGGTTCGCTTGCGGCGACATTCTCCGCCGTCGCGTCGGGGCGCGTAGTCAAAAGGTCGGACAGGCTCTGGTCGCTTCCGGCGTCGCTGGCACGTCTGGCGGACGGCTTCGCTGGGGATGCGGAGCGTCTCTTGTCGAGAATCTTGGGGTTATGGCGCGACAGGCTGGCCTTTGTGGGCGATGCAAAGGACGGGCGCTTGCGGCGTGAGCCTGAAGCGTCTGCAGTTGCGCCCTGGCCTGGTGCGTGGGCGCCAGACGAGACGCGTCGACGCTTGGGCGCAGACTCGTCCATGGCGTTGTAATGGTTGCCGGCTCAAAGACACGGCATGGCAATGGATGCTGTCCGGGTCTGGGGCCTGCAGAAGCTTCGGTTGGGGAGCTCGATGCGCAGTCAACACGTTGAGTAGCTTGGCTCCTGCCGGGTGGCACACGCAGTTTGGTGGGCTTGACCGCCTGCTGATCCTGCCGAGCCGGCGAATCAGTGCATTTCACTGCGTGCAGTGCCCGGCAACGGTGGCAGCACAGCAGAAAGACACCCACTGAAGGTCTGGCGGTCGGAAAGGGCAACGGCGATTCTGGACCGAGGGATTTCGACAGCAACCAGACACTTTTCTTTTCTTACAGGGCAGAACGTCCGTCTTGTTTACTTCACCCAACGCAGCACTAACACAGCCGGTACGTACCTCGGACCAAGCTTGGAAACGCGAAAGCACGTGGCGCCGCTGACAAAGTGCTGCTGCTGCTGTCACGTGCGTCTTTTGATGCCGGCCGTCCAGCATTAGCGTGCCGCGGTATGACGCATTTCTCCTTTGCCCCCCCATCGCCGTCGACCTGGCGGATTCAAGACATCGTGCCACCGCTTTTCGCACTCTCTCCCCTTCACCCGAATAGGCGCACAGAATCGAGCGCTTCGCCACCGCGCACAATGTCGGCGTCCAAGAGGCTGCTCGCGCCACGGCTGGGCCTGCTACGATTGTCATCTCCCAGCCCCCGCCGAGGCCACACCAGCACCAGACTTGCCGCCAAAGATGACCCGTGGCCGCAGAGAACTCCCCTGGGACCCTTCTACGAAAGCATCATGCGAGATCCCACTCCGTATCCCTTCAAAGAAAAACCCGAAGACCCCCCCGACTCGGCCGATCCCGCCGTCCTGCCTCTTCAGAAGAAGCCCCAATCCCCGCCCGCGCCGCCGTCAACCAAGAAGAAGCCGGGCCGCAAGCCAGCAGCCAGCGCATCCGCCTCGTTGCCAACATCTTTCAACGTCCCCGCCACGCCCCCTCCCGTCCCATCACCTCCTCTGAAGACGGCGGCTGAAAAGGCCCGCATCGTCTTTGGGTCCCGACTGCTCGGCCCTGCCGAAGAAGCCGATCGTCTCGCGACCAAGACCGCCCAATCGACATACATTGCCGGTGTCCTCGTGCCCCCGCGGCCCGAGGAGCCCGACAACTGCTGTATGAGCGGGTGCGTCAACTGTGTCTGGGATCGCTTCCGAGACGACATAGAAGACTGGTCGGCCAAGAAAAACGAGGCGCAAATGCGGCTCAACGAAAAGGCGGGCTCCGTCGATGCTGACGGCGGCGGCTCACAAGGTACCTGGGGGGTCACGCTCGGTAACGCTAAGATCGCAAAGGACTTGTGGGATGAAGACGTCTTCGACAATGTGCCAGTAGGCATCCGCGAGTTCATGAAGCAGGAGAAGCGGCTGAAAGAGAAGCACCAGAGAGAAGGGTCCGCGGGTGGCTGAGTGATTCGGCAAATTATAATGGAGTTGAAGGGCGTTTTTGCTCCCGGACTGATGGCGGAGACTTTGCAAATGAAACTATCGCGAGGCTTTGAGGTTCTTTTACAACTGCTGGGTCCGGCGCAAGAGGCTGATTCCCCCTGGTTCGGAACACGGATAGAGTCACTTTTTTGTTAGAATAATGTTAGCCTACGAGCCAACACGACGCAAGAATCTCCTTCCGACTGCTTCCGACTGCTTGTGTCCGGGTTTACGTCGAGGGTCACTATGGTGTCTGCAGCTGCAATAGACGCGGCGAGCACGTATTTGATGCGTTTAATTGAAGATGTAACACTCCTATTCAAGCCCATGTCGCCGCCAAACCCATTTACTCCCCGTCTGGGTCAGAATATGCCCAGTAAATTCCTTCCCTCATGTCTATGCAGGCCTTTGTTAACGACGCCGAGACCGTTTCCCCCCTTGCTCGTTTATTGTATGCGGCAACATGCAGACAGATGATAGCAAAGCAACTCGCCCGTGTTTGATCAAGGCGTCTTGGCGGCACGAGCAAGCTTGTCGTGCTCCTCAATGTCGATGGCCTCCCAAGGGTAGTTGATCCAGACGTCGCCGACCGTCTCGGCGGCCTCGTACTGGGTGTCGATCATGTCGTGGGGCAGGATGCCCTTTTTGGGCTTGTCCTTGTTCTGCGCTTCGGTCAGAGCCATGGGCTGGGAGCAGGCAGACGCAGTCAACGTACGTGGAGGACAAAGATGCTAAAGACAGTCTTGGGCTGGTCGCCACCCATGCGCTGGCGGGCGGCCTCGACGTCCTTTTCCAACTCCTTGACGGCGTACTCGAGCGTGGTCCGAGTGTCGTCGACCTCGTCGACGATGAGGACGCGCTTGCCGACGAGGTTGTACATTTCACCGAGGGCGGTAAAGTCGAGCCACTGGGTGCGGGTGACCTTTGTGCCGATGGCCTCGACTTCTGTGCCGCCGAGGGACTCGTAGAGGGACAGGCCAATGGCCTGGATAGGGATGTTGGGCGAGCCGGGCTGCTTGAGAAAGGAGCGAAGGATGCGTGCAGGGACGTAGCCGCCGCCGCCAATGGCAATCATGAGCTGGGGCTGGAAGTCGGCAAGAAGCCTGGCGGCAGACTTGCGGCACAGGTTGTGTACCTAGGCGAGGCCATGGTGGTCAGGGCCCGCGTTGCTCCGGCCGGGTCTGGCGCATGTGTCCCTGTCGCGTTGCGCAGACAGGCGTGAACACTTACATCATTGTACGTGACGTAGACCTTTTCGACCATGTTGCGGGCGGCTTGGCGATGATGGCAGTCTGGGCTCTCTCGTGAACCTCTGCGGGGCGAGGGGGTTTGGTATCGCGACAACTGTTTCACGTCGGACGGTCTCGCGGCGGAATCGGACTCGACGTGATGGGCAAGAAGAGACGCAACAGGCTGTGAGAAGAGGCGAGGCGCGATGCCCGGGGGATAGGGCGAGAGAGCGAGAGAGGTGGAGGGGGGAAAGGAGACCCTCTCTAGGTAGATGGAGGTTTTTTTTCTTGTCCTCTCCGTATTTCATCGATGGTAAGCCCCCACGGCACTTGGACTCCTTCAGCGCCGTTGCCCCTCCATTCCCCCCCTCCACGTTAGCGCTACACACTCCACGTTAGCGGGGTCGCCGCTTTGTGAGTGCTTATGTAAGCACTCCGGGGAAGTCATCATGGCATCGAGGTATGAAGGTGCAGCAAGGGTCGGTTTTTGTCGTCGTCATTTTTCCTCAAGTTCTCTTGTTTTGTGCAGGCTTTGTTCGTTTGCCTCGGTCTTGCGTTGATCTGGGAGAGAATTCAAGGACAATGTCGTTATCGCGTGACTATGCCGGTCCACTGTGGAGTCGTATCATTCTCGTCCAGGCGGTCTTTGTTGATGCTGGCCGGGCAAAGTGCTGTTCCAGGCCGTTGACACTTGGATCCCATCAATTGGTTCCCATCAATTGGTTCCAGGCCAGTACATGCTGTGCATCCTGTACGTGGCCAACTCTGGAGAGACCAATCGCCGCCTTGGCGGGGGATTCTGGCGCCGAGGCGAGGCCGGGGCATCGTCCAGCGCTGTTAGTGCCCGTTGAGACCTGAAACTCCACTGCTGAATCGGCCCTAGAATTTTCCCGGCTTCGGTGTCCGTGGTGACGAGAGGCAGAGATTTATTTTTCTTTTGTCTTGCCTCGCACCGCCGACAACGGAGACCTCGATCCATCACCGGCGACTCTCACCGCGTCGACACGTCCAGCGCCCGCGTCTGCCCCAGACAGCCATGTCGGATCCCGCCGCTCCCTCGTCGCAGGCCTACCTCTCTACCCGGGGGGGTGACCACGGCGTACGCTCTCTCGCTCGGCGCCTAGCATTCTCGTCTGCCCACTAAACGTTGCCAGCTCTCGTTTGAAACCGTGGTCCTCAAGGGGCTCGCCGCAGACGGCGGCCTCTTTCTCCCCGAGGCCATTCCCGCCGCCACGCAATGGGTGCGCTCCCCCGTGGCCAGTCCACCCTCCAACGCTGACGCGACTCCAGCAAAGTTGGAGCGACTTGTCCTACGCCCAGCTGGCCTTTCGCATCCTCAGCCTCTACATTTCCACCGACGAGATCCCCGCCGCCGACCTCAAAGACATCATCGACCGCAGCTACTCGACGTTCCGCGCCGACGACATCACGCCTCTGACACACTTGCGCGACAACCTCCATCTCCTCGAACTCTTCCACGGCCCCAGCTATTCCTTCAAAGACTGTACGTGCACGTCGCCCTGCTGTGAGGGGCTCTGCGCAACGACGCTGACGTCTTCAAGGCGCCCTGCAATTTCTCGGCAACCTCTTTGAGTATTTCCTCGTCCGGAGAAATCAAGGCAAAGAGGGAACAGGTCAGTCGGATACGCGCCCCATGCCCCAAGCCCCTCTTCACCGAGGAGTCCCAAGACTGATGACCTTACAGACAGGCATCACCTAACCGTTGTTGGTGCCACAAGCGGTGACGTAACGGCCCCCTCCTCGATACCCCCTCCCGGACGCAGCGCTGACATGTCGTTAGACCGGCTCGGCTGCCATATACGGCCTCAGGGGCAAAAAGGATGTGTCCGTCTTCATCCTGCACCCCAAGGGCCGCATCAGTCCCTTGCAGGAGAAACAGATGACGACTGTCCTGGACGACAATGTCCACAACATGGCCATCACCGGCACCTTTGACGACTGCCAGGACATTGTCAAGGCCCTCTTCGCCGACCCCGCCACCAATGAGAAGCTGAAGCTCGGCGCCGTCAACTCCATCAACTGGGCCCGCATCCTCGCTCAGATTGTCTACTACTTCCATGCTTACTTTGCCCTCGCCAAAGCCTCTCCGTCGTTCAAGATTGGCGACAAGGTCAGAGCCGTGGTCCCGACGGGCAACTTTGGCGACATCTTGGCCGGCTATTTTGCGCGCCGAATGGGCCTCCCCATCGAGAAGCTTGTCATTGCAACAAACGAAAACGACATCCTGGACCGCTTCTGGAAGACGGGAAAGTACGAAAAGAACCCTGTCAACGGGTCAAAGGAGGGCGCGGCGGGTGCCAACGGAGCCAAGGAGCAGCAAGAGAGCGGGGTGCGCGAGACACTGAGCCCGGCCATGGACATACAGGTCTCGAGCAATTTCGAGCGCCTGCTCTGGTACCTCGCTTTCGAGTTTGCGTCTGGCGCAGGCATGGACTACGAATGGAGCAAGACTCAGGCCTCGCAAGAGGTGACGGCGTGGCTGACGGACCTGAAGAAGAAGGGAGGCTTCGGCCCCGTCTACATTGACGTGCTGGAGAGCGCGCGTCGGACCTTTGAGAGTGAGCGCGTGACTGACTCGCAGACGGTCGAGACGATAAGGAAGTACTACAGGGACGTGGGCTACATCCTAGACCCTCATTCGGCAGTGGGCGTCACGGCGGCGGAGAGATCCATCTCCAGAGCCGGCGAGCAGATGCCTCACATATCCCTCTCGACGGCCCATCCCGCCAAGTTTGCAGCCGCCGTCAACATGGCCCTAGAGCAAGAGCCGGGCTTCGACTTTGAAAAGGTGCTTCCGGCCGACTTTGCCGCGCTGGCCGACATGGAAACACGCGTGTCCGAGGCGGACAACTCGTGGGAGAGTGTGAGAGACATGGTCATGGCGCAGGTTGAAAAGGACCTGAAGCATTAGTTGCCGACGTGCATTTTGGTCTAGATGTGATGCCGCGACGAGGAGTCTGGTAGATTTTGGATTGTGTTTCTGCGAGGTTGACGACCAGCTACTCCAGAGCATTGAAGATGCTTGTCTCCGGCCATGTTCGGCAGGTTGTGCCGCAGCCGTCTTGACTCGGCCCACCACATGCAGTTTTGATGACGTTTGGCAATGGGTGATTTCAAGCGACTCTTGGTGCAGGACTGTAGTAGGGCAGAAATGCAGATGACGCTTTCCTTCAAGTGAAAGTATATGCCCTTGAGGATCCTGAGGATCCGCCCTCGACTTGAAAATGTCTGTTGTGCCGTCTCCAAGCTTAGTCGAGGTGGACTTTCGATGTGCAAAACCATACGTAGAATTAGTCTCTCAGACCAGTATATTGATTGATATCTCAGCCCGAAGCCGTCTTCTCCCGCCATCGGGCCATGCCATGGCAGCATGTACTAAGTTTAACAAGAGATTTTACCCGTTCAGGAAGTCCCACGCATTTACATCGTTAAGCCACTCAAAGCTGTCGACGTTGAACGAAACGTCGCCCGTATCAAGATCCGGAAATAGAGTTGATGGCTGCTTCTCGACATTCGGTGCCAGGTTTCCGCCGACAGCTGTATGATCCTTTTGTTCCACGTCGTGCTCTTTCCAAGTCCATTGCGAGGTTGGGGTGGCCGTCCTTCGGGCGCTTCGTAGAACCTTGGAGAGCAGAATTTGCAAAGCAGCCACGCAGCGACTCGCGGACGGCCCTAGGTTTTCATGAGCCCGCAACACTTGCATGGCTTCGTCCCAGGCCACATTTACGTCCACGGGAGGGAAAATGTCCTCTCGCAGTTTGGCTGCAATGAGAACAGTCGCGGCGGAGAAGATGTAGTAGATGCGGTACCACCATGCCGGCAGCATCCCGACCGTTCCGTCGGATACCTGATACTTGAGTAGAAGCCGGATATTGGACTGTGCCGTCTCGACGCAGAAGCGGGCGCATTGCTGCATGACCCGCTCTTGGAGACTGTCTCCCGGGCGAGAAGGACCTGGCGAGCTCTGGAGAAGGCAAACGCGAGCCAGAATGGGTCGTAGCAGAAGCATGCGGGAGTGAAGGGACCTAGGGGCCATGGGTTAGGATAAAGGCGGATGGAATGGGCTGAAGAGTTGTCAAACCTCAGACGTAGGATCACGGCCTGCCGATACGAGACGGGAGTCTTTACGGCGTTGGGGTGATTTAAGACTAAGCAATTAGGAAGCCCATCTTCCCACTTACTGAATGCCGCGTCAAGCTGAATGACTATACCGAGGTCTTCGCTTTGATTTTCCTTGTAATCGTCGCCACAGGGGCGAGGGGACAAGGGGCCATGTCTCGAATAGAGCGCGGTGGTGACCTTGTGCGTGATCTCATATAGCTCGACGGATTTTACAAAGAATGATGCTTCCGTAAGTAAGTCCGCTTTGCTTGACTTAGGGTCCGGCGAGGTGCTCGGCAGTGGAACTGCCAGGGCAAGATGCTCCGAGACCATGGCTGGACGACCGTGGGTGACAGACACCATGCTGAAGCGACCCGTGTCAGCCATACCGTGGGCCAATAAAGCTGGTGATCTTACCGGTCCATGAGGATGCATCCGTGCCAGATGCGGCGCAGAAGCTCGCGCTGGGCGGGCACAGTCTGCTCAGCCGAGGTCTCGGGAAGTTGCAGACCAAGGCTCTGGGCAATCCTCACGGCCGAACCGACGACCATCCACGTTTTATGCGGATGGCTTGTGCTTTGCAGATACTGGCTCGTTAGAAGGAGATACTGCACGAGTTCCAACGACACCTGATCCCAAACACTAAAGCCCAGCAGACCCTGAGCCCGTTGAAAGTATAGATGGCTGGCCTTGTCTCTCGCCTCTGCCGACAATGACTCGACTAGCTGGGTCGAGAGGGCAAAGACGATGTTGAGCGTGGCGGTGAAGATCCTCTCGTCGGTATCTATGGGTGTCCCGATGAAGAGGCTGGCATACCAGCACTCCCACTTTGGGCGATGGAGGAAAGGGTAGAGCGGATCGACATAGAACCAGTATATCCCCATGAGATGGTCAGCCTGCACTCGGGGGGGAAGCACGTAGAACTCGGCGTCACAGAGGTCTCTCCTTGAGGGGGCGGTTGGCCGGGCCGGTTTGCCGGCGAGATCAGGACGCGTCTGGTTCAGGCGGGCGCCAATGGCCTCCTTGATCTGGGCCGTGAAGGAGCCGGCACTGCTGCTGCCAAAGTACTCGCCCGTGTCGACGCCATCGTCGGCCACGGCCGTCATGGAGTCGACCATGGCGTTGACCGCCTCGGGGGTGCTCACGGCCTGCTTCGGCGCGTTGGAAGCCGACAGGGCCGGGGATTGGCTTGACGGCATCCGTGAGGCGGCCGGGCGGAGAGGGCGCGGATGGTGTTCATGCTGCGGCCCCTTTTCTCGCGGCCCGTCACCGTCACTGCTATATCTACACGCGGCGTCCCCCTGGCCCAACTTTTTCGAACAGTTTGCACACGCTATTTCACCCGTCAGAGCAATTATTCCTGTCGACACGGCTTCGCTTACTTACCCGGCCGCACCCCGTCACACTTGACCTTGCGTAGGCGGCATGTGTCGCAGGCCACATCAATCTTGAGCCGTTTTGACCGGTGGACCCTTGCCACGGACGGCAGCTTGGGAGGAAGCCGCGTCGATTCCATTGTGCCGGGCTCCATTGGCTCATTCGCGCAGCGTATCCGGCAACGGGGCTCCGAAGACCTCGGAAGGAGGCAGAGCGGAGAGGGACAGCAAAGGATATGCACAAGATCCGAGGCAGTAAGGTTTGAACTAGCATCAGTCAGCTGCTACATGTATCGTAACAAGACTCGGCTCCGATATCCTAGTCCATCGGGGCTGTCCTAGTCCATCCCTTCCGCCATCTTGTCCAGTTTCGGGCTTGGTTGCTCCATGTTTCTGTCATCAAGGGGGAATTCTCGGGCTCTAGCTCTCGCCTCCTCCAGCATCGTGGCTCTGGCTCTGCATGATGCTCTCTTGGCACACAGGGGCTGGCCAAGGTGCTAGCTAGACTATATAATGTGCAGGGTCACAGGGACCCAGAGAACAGGAAAGGTACTTGCGCTCCGTCGGCTTCTGTTCCGATTGATGCTCCCATCGCGGCTCCACAACACTGGTGCTCTATATAATCGCTGGCTGGCATGTCACACGGACAAGACAAGACACTGCGTATCGCCAAGCCACCATGCCAGCACCCTACAGAGGACAATGCTTGTGTGGCGCTGTCCGCCTCAGCATCTCGTCAGAGCCAATTACAGTCCTGTCGTGCTTTTGCGAGCATTGTAGCAAAGGAGCCGGAGGCCCCAATCAAGTGGTATGACACAGGTTGACAAGAAAGCACTGGCGAGCTGGGCTTACACCCGTCACCAAGATTGCCAAGTTCGCCGCCGCCGACGTCGTCGTGTCGGGCACACAAGACAGCCTCGCAGCCTTCACCCTGACCGACACGTCGAGCGGGTCGCCCAAGGAAAAGGCATTCTGCAAGACGTGTGGCACGCCGCTTTGGACGGTGCCGGCGTCGGCCAAGGGGACATTCCGCCTTATCCGCACGGCTGTCTTGGACCGAGGGTGAGACCTGCTGGGCCTTGTCGTCTCGTTCGGTGGCACTGACTTGGACTAATCTCAGGCTCGAGGTGCGGCCTGAAAACGAAATATTCGTCAAACGTCGGCCGGCGTGGATGTGTGCGAGCGAGGGCGCGGCTCAGTGGGAAGAGATGCGGAAGTGACGATGATTTGAAGCATACACAAGTTGTGACGGCAGGTGGCTAAGCTGGCTTGACGTGCATGTGCGCAGACGTGGACCGCACAATATCCTGAAGGGGTCCGGGGAACTACACTTGTAGTCAACTTGGACGACAGTCATCCATCTCTTGGAACATCCGTCATGCCGTGTAAGAGGCTGGTCCGGAGTTTATTCAACAAACGGGTGCCCATGTGTTGTCTATCTATAGAGAAAAGACAAAGCTTCCCGTGTGAACTCACGTCGCCCAACTATAGCATCTTCTCGTGGCAACCGGTTCCGGCCGTCTAACCCTCATGCAGTACAGCCGGGTCCTCCATGCCGGACACGGCCCGTGACATCCAGGACCCTTGATCCCCCAACTGCTTCACAAATACCATGCAGAACGACAAGATGCTGATACTCCCGCCCGTCTCGACGCGCGTCTGTCTACTCAAACTTCATCTTGTTCCTGACGCTGCCCAGGCCGGCAATGCTCACCTCGACCACGTCGCCGTCGTCGAGGTACTTGGGCTCCTTCATGCCCATGGCAACGCCCGACGGCGTGCCCGTCAGGATAACGGTGCCGGACTCGAGCGTCGTGCCCTGGCTGCAGAAGCTGACAATGGCCTGGACGCCAAAGAGCAGGTCGCCGGTGCTGGTGCTCTGCCGCTCCTCGCCGTTGACCAGGGTGCGGAGATGCAGGTTCGAGGCTGCGCCCACGACAGACGGGGCCACCAGCATGGGGCCGAGGGGCGCGAACTTGTCGAAGCCCTTGCTGAAGCACCACTGCGGCACGACGCCAGCCTTGGCCGGGTCACGCTGCCAGCCGCGCGAAGAGACGTCGTTGGAAACGCAGTAGCCCGCCACGTACTCGAGCGCCGACGTTTCGGGGATGTTCTTGCCTGTCTTGCCCATCACGATGGCCTGGCAGCGGTTCAAGTCAGGTCAGCCTCGCCCGGGCCTAAGCGGGACCCCTATGCTCATCTTACCAGCTCGCCTTCGTAGTCGAGGGTGCCATCCTGCGCAATCTTTGGGATGGGGATGTCTTCATAGAAGCTGGCCAGTGCCGTGGCGGGTTTGATGAAGACGGATGGGTAAGGCGGCGGTTTGCGACCCCCTTCTCGGACTGTTCATGGTTAGCCGGCGCCACTCAGCGGATGCCGCTTGGTCTTACTATGCTTGATATAATTGAGGCCGATGCAGCGAACTATGGGCACGTCGCTGGGCCGTAGGATAGGCCTGAGGGCGTTGACGCGGATCGTGTTGCCCCTGGTCGAGGGTCCGAAGGGGCTCAAGCCGATGAGCTCAACTGCCCAGAGGTCATTGTCGGCCAGGCGCGCGGCGAGCTCGCCATCGCTCTCGACGACGGCGTCCCCAAAGCTTTCTTTGCCGCAGTCGTCGACAAAGCGGATGAGGCGTGACCAGGAAGACATGTTACGAGGCGCGGGAGTCGTATGTAGATGCATTCGCCGGCCCCGTGCAAGGGCACATGTATTATATGGTTGATTAACAAATGTTATTTCACTCTACAGCAACACGATTCGTCCTGTGCTTGGGGCCCTGTCGGCCGCGGACGGAAGGGTTGTCCAATCGGAGGCCGTCCCGACCGGAGTGGCTCCGGGGCCGCTCCGAAACTTGCAGGCCGGAGCCGCATCCGAGACGGATCAGGCGTCGGAGGCCCACAACCCTGACGTAGGGCGCAGAGTCGACAGTAAGCCGCCTCGAAAGTCCGAGCGTTGACAGAGTCGGCAACCCGCGCTGGAAGTTGCTTAAAGTGGCCGCCTATCGGTGATGCTAGGCTCGTGTTCTCCCATCTTCTCTCACCAGCTTTCATCCCAAACTTTGTCTCGTAAAAGCCCCAACCTTGACCAATATGGGATCCGTAACCGATGTTGTCATGGACCAGTACCTGGAGACGCTGCCGGCAAAGCACCTCGAGCCGCTGTGGACGAGGATGAACTCGATGGTGCCGCCGACACCGAACCCGGTTGCGCAGCCCTACATGTGGAAGTTTGACGAGACCATGCCGTCCCTTGAGAAAGCTGGGCGGATAGTGCCGGCGGCCGAGGCGGAGCGGCGAGTCCTGATGCTCGTCAACCCAAGCATGAGTGCGTCCAGGTAACAGCGCATGCCAGTATTGGAAGCTGACCTGGCGTCCTCGAACCAGACTCCCCGCACACCACAGATACCCTCTACGGCGGCCTCCAGCTCGTCAACCCGGGCGAGGTGGCCCCGGCTCACCGGCACATCGCCGTGGCCTTCCGCTTCATCATCGACGGCGAGGGCTTCACGGCCGTCGAGGGCCGCAGGATGCCTCTGCACCGCGGCGATGTCATCGTCACTCCGCCGTGGCACTGGCACGACCACGGCAACGAGAGCTCGGCGCCGGTTGTCTGGCTCGATGCCTTGAACCTGCCCGTCTTCACCTACGCGCGCGTGCACTTTGGCGAGGCCTACGGCGAGGAGCGCTATCCCAGCACGTGAGTCTGGACGCCGAGGCCCTCCGTTCTTGGCCTTTTGCTCACTCGCCCAGTTTGAGCGACCATGACGAGTGGCGCCATCCGTGGTCCGTCACGCAGGAGGCCCTGGACGGCCTGAACCAGGACCACGCCATCTACCATTACCGCACCAAGAGTGGCCAGCCGCTCTCGACCACCATGGGCGTTTGGGCCGAGCGCATCGCGCCCACAGTCTCGACCGACATGACGCAGGATAGCAGCTCCTTTATATATCACTGCTTCCAGGGACGCGGCCATACCGTCGTCGAGCCCCCCAGCGGGAATCGCGTCGTTTTCCACTGGGCCGCCCGCGACACCTTTGCCGTGCCCTCGTGGGCCAAGATTCAGCACGTCAATGAGTCTGGGACGGAGCCGGCGTACATGGTCGGCTTCCACGACGGGCCGCTTCTCGACACGCTGGGACTGAGGCCACAGAAGGCGGCGCAATACGTGGAATGAGGACGACGGCCATGCTTATGCTCAAGTTGTTCTCTTCGCCTCTCGTTTCCGTCTCTTTTCTGTGGACATACTTGTAGTAATCAATCAGTCTCTACTCCATGTCGCTTCTACATGTGCCCTTTTCTCCGAGGTAGATGATTGGTGACGGGCAGTAAAGGGCTGAATGTGTTCCATCCATTACATGAATTGGCCACCTTATGATGGCCAAGTCGCCTGCCTGGCATGGAACATGAACAATGAATGCTTGAAACCAGCACCAAGGACAAGGGGAGTTTCGACAACCATAGAATGGCGGGTTAAACATTTGCGTAAATTAACACCAAAGGCAAAAAATAGACTAGATGACCAACAATTCTCCCAGATGTAAACATGCATAAGACGGTCTCCAGCCGCTTCTAGTTGTGCCACCTGAATTCGGGATGGCGCCAGTCCATCTCCTGAATCTCTAGCACGCTCTTGCCCTCCAGCTCGGCCGCGATATTTCGGCCGGCCCTCTTCCGGTTGTCCCTCTTAATCCAAAAATAAAGCCCCAAGGCTACAAAGAACATGGACGCCTGCGCCGCTAGGTTTAGCCCGTTTCCGATGGCATATCGCGGGGCGTCAAAGGGCAAGAAAGCCCAGGTCGAGATCAAGCCGCCTATATTGCCTAGCATCACGTTGGTGGCGATGGCAGACGATCTCGCCGTATCCGACACCACGTTTGCCGACACATGCGAGTTTGTGAGGGCCCCGTAGGCGAAGATGCCGCAAATAGGCAGGAAGGTGGCGGCATATCGAAGCGTCGGATCCGACGAGGCGAGGAATATGGCGTAACCGACAACGGTTAGGGGCGCGCAGAGGATAAGGAAGATGCCGCGCCTATCCAGCCTCCAGCTAAAGAAGCTGATGGTAACACAGGAAACGGCTCCCACGGCGTATGGCGGCACCGTAAGAAGCTGCTGCGTCTCGACAGTACGATCTGGGTAGATGGTACGGACAATGGTCGGTAGGAAGAAGGAGACGCCGTGTACCGTAATGCTGTTAAGTAAGAAGATGACGGCTGTAGGTAGCACCACGGGATTAAAGATGCCGAGCCTGATCTTCCTCCAGCTCACTTTATCTATAACCTCGGTGACGCCGATGCGCTCCGACATGATGCGCGCCGTCGCTAGCTTCTGATCCTCGGCCGAGAGCCAAGTCGCCGTTTCGGGCCGATCCGGCAGCACGAAAAAGGAGACGAGGCCTACGAGTGCCGTGGCAGTTCCTACAGGAGCAATCGACCGTCAGCAGGCGCCATGGCAGGGTCACATATCAGTACCGACCTTCGATGGCGAAGATCATCCTCCATGAGCGGAGGGATCCGAAGCTCGACAGCCTCAGGATGGCCGAGGCGAGGAGGCCGCCGAACGCACCTGCGAGTGCCGCCGAGACGATAAAGAGTGAGATGCGGAAGGTAAGCTCGCTCCGCCGATACCAGCGCGATAGATAGTAGACAATGGCGGGCATCATGCCGGCCTCGAAGATGCCGAGGAGAAAGCGCAGGCCGCAGAGGGCCGAGAAGGACTGGACAAAGGCCGTGGCGATGGTACAGACCCCGAATGCCAGGGTGATGGCGGGGATGAAGCGGCCGGGGCCGACGAACTTGCAGAGGGTATTGCACGGGATTTCAAAGAGGATATACGAGATATAGAAGACGGACAGGGCCGCGTTGTAGTCGTAGCCCTCCATGCCGAGGTCTCGCTCGAGACCAGCGAGTTTCGCGTTGCCTGATGACTTGAGTCACTCCTTGCTCAAGGCGAGGGATAAAGGGCCAGAGATACCAATATTTGCGCGGTCGATGAAGGAGAGCACTGCAGGTGCTTGTCAGCAGTGCGGCTTGAGCAGTAGCGATGCCATGCCACTCACGGAAGATGAGGCTGACCAAGGGCATCAGCCGCCAGTCCATCCTGAGCCTGATTCTCGATTCAGCCGCGACGTCGATGGTGGGCAGAGAGTGGCCATGTCTGAACGCACAGGTCAGCCACCGCCCGATGGGATATTCGGGAACGGGAGGGCTTCGCGCTGCTACGCACTGGTTTTCGTCGCCCTCGGCCTCCATGTGTTGAAAGCGCTCGAGCTCCTTCTGGTCAAGGCCGCCATGCTCGACCGTGCCGCCGTTCTTATGAGTCTCCATGGCGATTCCTAACCCTAAGAACTTGACAGGTTAAGGGAATCAAGATGTCGTTGCATTGCCATTCAAAGCCGGTTTGTGGCATTTATACGGCCTCGCCTTAAACACTCTTTCTATTGAACTCTCGCATAAGTCTAATTACTAACGCTGGTCAGGGCGTTAAAGTTGAATCCTTGGCTGGCAGGCAAGTATCGCTACATCTCAGCTACCGGAGACCAGGGCTATCCATAGGGCTTCAACCTGTCGCAGAAGGTGACTCCTACTCCCAATACCCCAGGGCAAGTGGAAACTGCCTTCCCCGCAGACTTCCATGAATCCCCGGATTCTGGTTTGACGCTAGGCTCCGGACCAACCAGCGCTTGTTCCGAGTTGCGGCGAGTCAGAAGGGCACCGGTCTGCCACGCGTCCGAGGGCCTCGGCACAATGCAGAAGTTGCGATGAATCAAGCCTTGGGAGCTGAATCGGTAGCTGAAGCGTGCAAATCATGCCTGGCTCCGAGGTTGCGGAAGCGGTGCGGCTCTTCTAGCTCCAGCATACGCTTCTCTCCTCTGCCCCGGGAGTCCCGCCTCCAAACCGTCGCGGGTACGGTTTGTAATATCTCAGACCGTTACGTCGATTGTATTAGCTCACCGACTGGTGGGGGACTTGATCAAGTCAGCAAGGTAGTCGTCGAGGCATCAACCCTTGAGTTGTCCTTCTACGAGTTCATCAGAGATGGCAACCAGATCGCCTCGAGAAACTAGCAAACGGCGAAAAACGCGGCAAGGCGGTCAAATAATCTGTTAAAATCATGAGATATACAGTGTCAAGATGAGCAGACTCAGGCTTACGATGCCAGGAACATGAGGCGTGCCTAACTTGGTCGAATTTTTATATCAAAGGATGCAGAAGATGTGTGCCGAATGGCGAGAGATGAATATTATATAATTGAAGAAAAGACGAGGAGACTCGATTTCAAGCAGTGGATAACACTCATCGCGTTGATCAACTCATCTCGGTCGAGACCAATGCATGTAGTAAGGAACATGCAGACTTCTCAATGGGTGGGATGGCCTCTACTTTCTAGAAAGCATGGTATATCACAAGCCGCCCTCAACGGCCAAGGATAAATATCCCCGCGAAGAAGATGACGTTGCGATCGTTGTAAACCCGAGGGATAAACCTGCCAACCGCGCGGCGACCAGCAGGGAGGCTGATGACAAGATAGTGCGAGAAGAAATTTCTCATTAAGGGGGGGAAAATCGACTATAGCGAAGAGTATGGGGACGAGCGGGATGACGAGCAAGGCACGCAGCTTCCGTCCTCACCACCGATAAGTTGGTTGCCGAAGCCACCACGAATAGCCACCCGTGACGTGTGTCTCCGCGCCTCGAAAGCAGGAATAAATGCAATTTGAGACCAAGAAATATGATTAAAGTCGGGGCGAGCAAAGCTTTTATTTTATTTGAGAAAATGCGAGTCAAGACCGTTCCTCGGCTGTTATAGTCAGTCTCTGTGAAGCACGAGTCGTAGAGGCCCGCCACGCCCTCTAGATCCGACGGCACACCCGCACGAAAGCGGTAGCCCGCCGGGGCCTGTGGCTTGTTCCCTTGGGCTGTGACGGCGGTCCAGGTCTTGATTCAAGGCTTGACCCTGGCTGCGGTGCATGCGCCTGGGGGTAGCGGCCCATCTATCGCCTGAACTATGCCGCAGAAAGTCAGCGTCTAGTGCCTTGTAGCTACGGGCGCCGCATTGTGAAGGCGCAGCGACGATACGTACCGCAATTGCCCTATTATAAGTCTCTTTCAGGCCTAGACTATATATTACGCCATGCACATATCTTGAAGTATTCGTCCTAGGTGTCGTCGCGCTCACCTCGCGCGGGGGATAAACCTCCACAGTAGGACCGTTCCCTACCTCCTAAGGACTGTACGCTATTATTCCGTAGTTTCCGCTTGCCTGGCCCGGCTGCTGGCCCGGCTGCTGGCCTACAAGACTGGCCAATAGAATGCGAGAACCTAGCTTGACATATTTGTGGATGCATAAAGTCATGCAGGCTGTGCAAAAAAAGGAAACGGTTCTTACTCTTTATAGAAAAAGAAAGGCACTTGCCAATCCACTTAATCCATTTATTTATTAGAGGTTGAACAACTTGTGTCTGTAAGCGGCCATGCTCCACCAAGCTATGCATCCCTTTAGGTGCGGAGGAGCAGCTCTTGTATCACCGTCTCCACAGTCTATGAATATATAGAGATGCATCCCACGTCTACTCTTCTACTAACGTGTTAGCCTAGCCTGCATTTGCTATGCAAGCTGGATGCGTGCTATGTAGCTCCCTATACTGGCTAGGAGTGCCTCTACTTTATCCATAGCCGCTCTTGCACGCAAACCTGAGGTACTGCTTTTGACGAGCTAAATGATTCGTTGATATCCCTGTGAGTGACCTAAGAGCTGCTCCTCCGCACTCGACCGCGGACTCGATGAAATTGGAGCTCTTGATCCTGCGCCCCGAGGCGTAGCCCCTGCCTGACATATCTTCACCGAGTGCCTAGAATTGAATCTCTAGTTGCCTGGTTTAATAGTTCGTAGCCCCGCCAGGTCATCCGGCCCGAGTCATAATGGATGGATTGGATGCCGCAGGCAACGTCGACCAAATCTATATAGAGCTGCGCTCAAGACGGATTCGAGTCAACAATAATTTCCTCGTCCAAGCTTACAAGTCGGCGACATGACAGTCCTTTCCGTTCTACTACACGTACTTCTCTGGTCTTTACACAGTAAAGCCATCGGCGCCCTAGGTGTGCCGACCAACAATGACCCGACTCTGGGTGTGGGTAATCAGGAACCTCAAAGGTCCGCTATTCCATCTTCAACGACTACGGGGTCATTCAAACTGAATAATTATTGTAGCTTCCTGATCAAGCGACAATCGGAACAATCGAGCGACATTATTCTTGCCTTGTACTTCCGCGGTCATCTCATCACCAAGGAAGCGCGCCAACGCGCAAAATACGAGGCCTTTCACTGGGGAATTCACGTTACCCCAAAGGGCGCTACAGGGAATTCGACAAACCTTTTTCATGTGGTGAATGGGGAGGACGATCGCAATCCAGACCCCAAGCTCTTCAAGTATGAAAAGAGGTTGATCGACCCACTCAAGCAGCCTACGCTGCTCGGACGTATCCAAATTGGCACGCTGCCTGGTACGGTCCCCATCGATGAGATAGACAAACAGCTTTTCCAGCTGCCAGCGCCAAACAAAAATGAAGACCGATCCGGGAGCTGCGTCACATGGGCGGTATGTGGAATACGTAAGCTGCAGGAAAACGGCTGGGTTGAGAGCTTTAATACGGGGACTTTTAGCGACAAAGTCCTAGAATATGGAGAAGAGCGATTCAGCGCCATGTTCCGTTCATCTGACACGGACAAAGTTCGACACGAAATTGGCCGCTACGACTTGCAGCAAGGAAAGATTATAGTCGAGGAGGAGCCTCCGGTCCAAGATCAAGGCAAGGCCGACGGGGAAACATTAAACGAGGGTGTGCCATGCCGGCGGAGGATCGGCGGCTGTAAACCCCGGCAGCAACAGGTCAAACCCCCCAAGTCCTCCAAAGGTCAAGGGGGAAATAGCCTAGGTCCCTAACGGTGTCGTGGAGTGGAGGGGCGCCTAGGCGGAAGCTTGACATATATAGAGTCAATTGACAAGGTGCCTAACTTGTCTAATCTTACAGGTGACGGAACCTCTGGGACTACATACAGAGGTACTAGCCTATCATCGGTGACATGCTTGTCCATGTCGAGAAGCTACACGAGGGCAGACGTCGTCAAGGGGTTTGCGAGAAAGACAACAGGGTCGATAGTGTGTCGGAACTCTTGAAGAGCGCGACTCCGGTAATGCCGTCAATCAGCTTCTTCGGGACGGGCAGACATGCCGCATCTAGCTTGAGCTGTATAAATACATGTACGAAGCAGAGTCGTACAGTTTGTGATGCCCATGGTACAGTTGTGATACACAGACGGATTGACGCCTTGAATCGAGAGAGCATCCGCCCCATTCAAAGAGACCCTAGTCATGGAATCTGCGCCCTTGTCAAACTGACCTGGACACCGCCCCTACACGTCGTGGCCAGGGCATCAAGCTCGACCCATTCCCTCTCGCCCCGGCCCTCGATGGCCTGAAAGGTCTGGGCCATCCGTGCCGCGACATACTGCACCTCGGTGAGCGCCAGCTGCTCTGGACAGACAAGCCCGTCAGCACAAGCTCTCTAGTCAGACCGTCTGGTGACGGGGCAAAGCGAAACTCACGTCCCATACAGATCCTCGGCCCTCCGCTAAAGGGCAGGTACCCCCAGCCAGGACGGAGGCCACGCCAGCGCTCGGGCTCAAAGGCCTCGGGCCGGCTGCCGAAGACGCCCTCGTCGCGGTGCAGCGCGTACGTGTTGTACATGACGACGACGCCTCGGGGGATGAGCAGCGGCGCGTTGCCGTCGGTGCCGCCGCCGTGGGGCAGCGTTGTGTCGCGTGTTGCTTCGCGTGCGTTGACGGGGATGACGGGGTGGAGGCGGAGGGCTTGGGAGCTTTGTTGTCAGTCGGTGCCGCCGGCTGTCTGATGTGGAGGGAGGGAGGGAGAGAGAGAGGAGAGAGGGAGGGAGAGAGGGAGGGAGATGGGGAGAGAGAAAGAGAGGGAGAAAGAGAAAGAGAGGGAGAGTGTGTGTGTTGGTGACCAGTCTTTACTCCAGAACGAGCGCGAGGAAAGCCAAGAGAAATGAACAAAGCCAAGCAGCAAACTCACACTCGTCGACACACCATCTCACATACTCCATCCGCTTCAGCTGCGCCGCCGTGGGCACCTCGTCGCCCGCCACGGCCAGCACCTCTTCGCGGAGCCGGCGGTAGGCCTTTGGGTTCCGGGCCAGGACAAAGAAGAGGTTGCTCAACACACTGGCCGTGGTGTCGCGACTGGCCACCAATATGTGCAGCACCTGATCCCTCAGCGTCTTGCGGTCCCGCGTCACGGCCGCCAGCCCGCTCAGGATGCTGCCGCTCCGCCGGCCCGCCACCGCTCCGCCGGGTGGGGCCGGGCTCCGGGACAGCGCCTCGTCGAGGAAGTCGTCAATGTACCGAAACACCCTGCGCTTGGCCAGAAAGGCGGCCGGGCTGAAGCGTAGGTGCTGCAGTGGGCCGAGCCGCAGCTTCTTGACCACCTCCCTCGAGCAGGCCATGTAGTCGTCGACGAAACGCTCGGCCCGCGCAGCGTCGTCTCCAGCGCCGCCCGGGTTCCCCATGAGGTGGTCGGCGGCAAAGTCCATGGCCAGCCGGAAGAAGAGCGTCTGCAGATCGACGGGGGTTTCCCTGGCGGGGACACGGCCGAGCATGGCCTGGAAATGGGGCTCGAGCGCACTCGCCACGGCCTGCTTGTCAAGCCGGGCAAACATGGGCTTCAACACCGCCCGAGCGTGAGCCCAAGCCGCCCCGTTGAGCGTGAAGATTCCCCTGCCCAGCAGCGTGCTCATGGCCGAGACCCTGAGCCGCGGAAGGGCAAAGTCGCCGAACCCGCCGGCCAGCAGGTGCTTGATGTTGCGTCCGTCGGCCGTGTAAATCACCTCCCACGACCAGCGCTTGACCGTGTACGTGGCGCCGAGCCGCCGGAACCTCTCGAGCCCCGACTCGAGGTACTTTTCCTCGGGCCCGCCAAAGATGGAGTCGTAGATGAAGTCGAAGCCGAAATAGGGGTCCTTGACCGGCGCCCTGCTCTTGGCCCGCTGGCAGCCCCGTTGCCGGGAGAAGGTGTGTCGGGCCACGCGCCGGTACAGGACGTGTGCGAGGCTGGCGATGGCTAGGAAGAGCAGCGATGACGACAGCTGCTGGAGTCCTAGTCTTGTCGTCTGCAGCATCTTGTGTGTGGAATTGGGCCAGCCGAGGCCCTAGGACTGCCTTTGAAGCTTTGCGTAGACGACGGCGAGATTAGGTCTACCCTGCTCAGCTCAAGTAGTTTACAACTAAAGAGAATATGGACAGAAAACACACAAGTCCGTTGCGGATCACAACCAGCAGCAACAATCATGCCAGGACACTCTAGCTTCTTTGTAGAGCCCCCATTTCTCCCAACATGTCATGATCTCTGGTCCCCAGCATCGCTGAGGCTACGTCAACGACGATCGGGCCTCGAAAAGGGGACAAGGGGGTCCCATCTCGCTACCGGCGCGAGTGGCGCTCAAACGTCTCTCCCAAGCCCCCGTCCGCATCGACAGCAGCCTTTGTCAACGAGCTTGCCCCCCCCCCCAGCACATGTCTTCGTGAAGCTGTATTCAGCAGGAGCAAGTTCTTGAACTCCGAACAGGGGGGAGGGGGCTGAGCGACAGGTCTAGGGCCGAAGAGTGCGCGGCCGAGCGATGGACGGGCCACGCAAGGCGGCGACGAAAATGGCCATGAGAGCAAGCCTTGACTCTGGCAAGGGTTCCTCGTGTTTGGCCTTGTCGTTCTTGACTGCCGTGAGACAAGGGCGAGAATCGAGGCTGCGTGGTGCAGGATGAGGCTGCCATATGGCGTCCAGGTCCCCCCAAGCCATCCTGCTGCCCATGTTTTAGACGGAGGCTGGCCCCATATACTGATCAGTCTCTGGCAGGCGAGTTCTCTGCACCCTGGGAGCTCCTGTTAGGCCATGGCGCTGACTGCAGCGGCGGAAGAGGGTCCCCCTATGCCGCATCTCGGCCTCGAGGCTCGCTGGCCACTGACAGACAGCTTCAGGGGATCCAGGGCCCGCCACGCAACGCGCCACCGCAGAAGCCGTGGTACAAGGAAAAAAAAACACGCACCGTCCAAGCAAGCGGAAGAGTTGCCAAGCCTCTTGACAGCAGGCATCAGGCGCAAACGACATGCATGCAGCTGCTCAGCCATGTCTCGACGCAGCAGTCGCCGCTGCCAAACCAAAAGCCTGGAACCGACTTGGCCATGGCGAAATTGCTGGTCTCGCCGACTCCGGCCCATGGAAGAAAACAAGGAAGTAGAATGGTCCCAGAAGGGGAAGTACATGCCCCCTCGAGCCCATTGCAGGGCCGGTTGGTGCCAAGGGATTTCCATGACTGGCAGCACGCGGCCTGTGGCAGCGTGCAGACGCCACCCGGGGTCACAATGAGCAACGTCCGAAAAGCGTCGGAGGGCTTGGGAGGAGGGAGAGAGAGGGGAGGGGGGGCTTGTCCTTGGAGGTGAGGTGATTGGGATCATCCTGGCGTCAGTGATTCGTACATTGGGCTTCTTTGTCTGAGTAGCATAAGCTCTCTTGGTTGAAGAGAAAGAAATGACGATGAATCACGACACCGTGGGTCGTTGACTCGATGTCATCATGTTCATAAGTACGGGTTGAGGCCGGACTTGGCCAAGAAGCAGCCCGCCTGACTTCATCCAAGTGGACTGACATGCTCAACATCCGACAAACACATGGCCCTCTCAAGCCCAATAGAGTCGTACGTTTCACGCAGTGCTAACCGACCCCATCTCGGGTAAGGTCGACTCTCTACAGCCATGTCGCCGTTCCTTCGCTCTTCCCTAAACCCTCGATGCTTCATCTCCCGCCCCGAGGCAGCACGATACCTTTGCCGAGTCCGCGGGCCTGGGAAAGTCACACGTCCTCGCC
>JAPEBW010000152.1:0-80565 GCA_027405785.1 Ophiocordyceps robertsii
GTTACTTTTCGTTTAGAAAAGTCATATATTTTATAAGCGGTATCTTTATAGCTTATTATTACCTCTTTATAAGCTCTAAGCTTTAGTTTATTATTAAGAGTCTTATTTTTATAAAATATAGTGCTTCTAAATACCTTTATTTTATCTAAGTCTTTTAAGCTTAAAGCTATATTATTCTTCTTTTCTATAGGGGATATAAAACCTATAGTAAAGTGCGGGGACCTATTATATATATATATAGCTGCTAAAACAGCCTCACCCTATAAGTATTTTAGTAGGTTCGAGGTAAAAGGCATAGCCCGGACTTTATTAAGTATAGTTCTATTTATCCTTTTTATTTTGCTATTAAAATAAGGGGTATATATAAGACATATATTATATATAAGGCCGTTTTTTAAGCAGTATGGTTTTATATTATATATGAATTCTCTTATACTATTAAAGAAAACCTCTTTTATAGTAGTCTTATTTATATTATTTTCTAATTCCTGTTTATATTCTAAGAATTTAAGCAGACATCCTGCCTTACGTTTTATAAGGTATATTCTTAGATATCTAGTTATAGCATCTAAAAAGGATATAAAGTATATTTATTTATTATAAGTAAGGGTTTTTATAATGCCTTAAATATTAGTATATATTTTATCTAAGAAGAGATATTTCCTTCTTAAAGAAGTCTTTTTCTTTTTATTTATTTATTTAGCTTTTATACAAGCTTCGCATTGCTTTATCTTTATTATATTACTTTTATTTATATATTTTTTAAAATACCTTTTTCTTAAGTATCTATATAGTAATTTATAATTTATATGTTTTAATCTTTTATATTAAAGAAGTATATCTATAGTCTTCTTTTTATCTATAGACTTTTTATCTTTATTTATAAATTTATTGTCTATAAGTTTATTATCTATAGGTATATTGTTTATAGATATTATATTGTTTAAAGATATATTATTTATAGGTTTATTATTTATATATATATTGTTTTTAGATATTATATTGTTTATAGATATATTGTTTATTATTAAGGGCCTGCGTATACTTAGCTTAGTAGCACGTGGCCGAATAAATATTTATTTAAAGCTAAAGAGGGAAGGGGGAAATCTTTATCTAAGCTACGTAGCTTCGTACTTTATAGGGGTCGCTTAAGTAGCCCGTACTTAGGTTAAGTTCAGGTCGAACTTAAGCTAAGTTTAGGTAAAGTCCTATATAACTTCGGCTATACATTGGCTTAACTTTAAGTCGTTCGCTATAGTATAACTATAACTCTTCTTACGGTATAGCCTATAATACTATCCCCCCTTTAAGCTATTGCGTACTAAGGTATATAACGTCGGCGCCTTACCCCCCCCTACTCCGCACTTAGCGTTAATCGGTATAGTCGTCCTTATCGTACTTATAATCGCACGCCTACGCCTCCCCGAATAACGTTGCGTTAAAGCGTTAGATACGTTATATACTTACCTATTCGCGCCGCTACGTTATCCTTAATAGCGCTAAGGCGGTATAATATATCTCCTCCGCTTACCGTTAATATTAATGCTTAAGGCACGTCTTTCCTACCCGCTGCTTACGGTCCTTAAGTATAAATACCCTTCCTCTCTCCCTCTCCCTCTTTTCTTTCTTTTCCTTTTTTAATTACTAATCTACTTACGCGCGCGCCCCCTCTTATAATAGCTTCGCCGCGCCGCGCCTTAATATATCTACTACGTCCTCTTAAGCCCTATCTCCCGCTATATCGCAGGCGTTTACCCGTTTAGCGCCTCTTAGCACGCCCGGCGACTATACGCTACCGCCTTTATATTAGTCTTCGCGCCCGCCGTCGTCGCTTAGTAAGCGGAGCGCGATATATAGCACTACTATATAGCGCCCCTCTTACCTTATATATATTAGACGTATAGTATCTCTTAACGCGGATACTTAGTATAGGGCTTATTAAAATTAAGCCTCGCCCCGCGCCTATAATTATTTTGCTTATACCCGCGCTAAATTACGCTATTTGCTTATATATCCTTATTTTTAAACTACGTAAGATATAACGCTAACGCGATATTAGTATACTAGCAATACGGTCGCCGCTATAAACGCGCTTTAAGATTATACGTCTTAAAGGACGTTTAAGGATTGCTATACTAACCTATATATACGTTCTCCGATCCTTAATAAATATTAGCTAGAGGGATATTACTAATAATTACTATAGTATATAAAGTTAGCTTATATTGCCGCTATAGCGCGCTAAGCTTAAATATACCCCGATATTTAAGGTTAATTTATTAGTATTAGCGGGTAGTAAGTAGTTTACTTTAATTAAGTCGTAGTTCTTTATATATCCCGTTTATATCCGCTTTATATCTTATTATATCTTATTATATCCCTTATCTATCTTATCGTTATTTACGCTTAGTATGCGTTTATAGCGTGTCCTCTTTATGCTTATTGTTTAAAATCGTCTTAATATTTACTAAGCATAGCTTAAAATTCCCTCTTATTTTTCTTAGTTTTCCTCCTTTTCTCCGCTACTTCCCTTATCTTATCCCTTACTACCTAGCTCGGCTTACTATCGTCTTTTTACCTTGCCTTTATCGTTCTTTATTATATTACTATATCGTCCCTTAAATTCCTTTAAGGCGATTATATTTTAAAAGTCGCTAATTAGCTACTATATTAAGTTAGCATACTTATACTACTTTACTAAGACTTAGCGCTATCTCCCCTTTTTAATCCGTCTTTACCGGGCTTACTTAATCTTCTTTACGATATACTTTAGTTCGTTATCCTCCCCGATTACTAGCGGTAGCTAGTAATCGTTAACTACTTAGCTAAGTAAAAGGTTATCCGCTACGCGGCGGAGGAACTCTATATATAGTCTTTTATATACCTTTCTTAATATATTAAGTTTTACTATATATAGGCTAACTACCTTTATTATAGTATACTTTTAGTATAGCTAATTAAGCTTTTAATAAGGCCTATCCGTAGTATACTTCCTTATATCTAGCTATACCTTATCGCTTACTTAAAGTCTTTTTACTAGCGCACGAGACTAGTTTGCTATCTCCTCTTACTTTACTTATAACGCGGCGATTGCCGTTTAAAAGAAGTCGGCAATTTCCCTTATCCTTTATATAAGGCTCTATACGCTCTCCGCGTTTAGCGTAAGCAGTCCCTTTTCTTATATAATCTAAATCGGCTTAATATTATACTTATATATAGCGAAGAAAGGGCTTATACTTATTATCGATACTACTTAGTTATTAAGCGCCGCTTAAGCGTAAGGTAGCTATACCCCTTAGTCGTCTTACTTATAGTAAATATATACGCGGAGGTATACTTATACCTCTTAGTTTACGCGCTTTATCGCCTTATCGGTCTGCGGGTAGTAAGCTAAACTTAGTTTCCTTTAAACCTTAGTTTATCGGTAAAATTCCTTTTAAAATTGCCTTATTTAGTTCGTCCCTCGATTTAAGATAATAGATTTTAGTATTTTATAAAAGCAAAAGTAAGACTATAAGAACTTAGTAGCGTATACTGCTACTTTTATTATCGGTATCGCTTTTAAAGTTATCGCTTTTATTAGCTAGTCCGTTATTACTTAAAGGTTTTAAGAGCCCTTAGTCCTTATTAGCAGTAAGTTAACTATAAAGTTTATCGTTAAGTATATAAACGGCTATATAAAAGGCGGTAATAGTTAAAGAAGCCCTTTCCGGAGTTACTTTTAAATATGCCCCTTACTATATAGCCCGCAGTTCGCGATAAGTTAGCGTACTATTAACGACTAGCCCGGCTAAAAGAACTTTTAAGCTAGTATCGCGAGCGTCCCCTCGCGCCTTAAGTATCTTACCGCTATTAAGTTATATATCCGCTAAGCGATTAATACTTAAAGCTTATTTAGCTCTTCGTCCTCCCCCTCCTTAAGGTATTAAGGCTTACTTAGCACCTAAAGTCGGTCTTTAAAGCGAAGGCGCCCCCTTATATTAATTATATACTTACTTACTTAAACCTTTAATTACTATTTTAAGGTAAGCGACCGGTCGCCGTTCCGCACTACTTAAAATACTACTTAATACTCTTTATCTTTTTATAGTATCGCTATCTACCGTTTTTATATCTCCTACTCGTTAAATATATAGGCCGGTCGCGCTTATTCCTTAAGCGCGTCTTAGCTTAAGTTTAGGTTAAGTTTTAGCCGAACTCCGCCCTCGTTCGCCCCGCCTTTATCTTAAGGTGCGGGGTTATCCGCCTTACTTATATAGGCGATTAACCCCGCGTTCTTATCCCCCTTTTATATTATCGCGATAGTACGCTCTTCTTATACTAATTATCGCGGGAGGTTCGCGTGCTTACCGCTAAGGGGGACCCGATATCTTATTAATCGCGCGCTATCCGGGATTATCTATACTACGCGTCTTATTTCCTTCTTATTAAATGCCCCTTCCGGCTTATCTTAGTCGCGGCGCGATAAAGCATTAAGTATTACCGCTAACCTCCTTAAGCGGTATTTTAATATAAAGTTATATAAAGCGAGCTTTATCGCTTATTTACTTTACTTCTTATTTAATTTCCTTTTTATTATAAAGTACTTTAGATTCCTATAATCTATTAGCACTATAAATACTAATATATTATATAACTTTACCCCTTAAAAGTTTAAGTATTATATAATCGTAAGTAACTCCTTATCGTAAATTAAGTAGTTATACTCCGCTATATTAAGTTATTTTAAGAAGAACCTTATTAAGTATTATATCCCGTTTAGTCTTACTTATATTAGTATACCGCTTATTATATATTTAAAGCAGTCTGCCTTTAAGTACGTTTCCCTTTTAAGGTTATATAGCTATAGCACTAGCGCGTTATAAAATACCTTTTAAATAAACTTAAACGCGGTTTAGTGCTTATTAGTCTATAAAAACGTTATATTCTTTTTATAAAGGCCGTTTAAGCACTATAAGGCCTTAGCGTAAAGCGGGATAAAAGCATAGTAGTAATTTATAAACTTAAGGAAGCTTTAAACGCCCTTTACGTTCCTTAGCGCTTACTACGTTTAGATAGCCTAAATCTTCTTTAAGTTATACTAAACCTTACCCCCGGCCTATATAATAAAACTTAAGTACTTTACTTCTTTCGTTATAAAGTCGTATTTTTATAGGTTTAGTATAAGGCCTACCTCTTATAACTTTTTAAGCACCTTCGCTACCTTCTTTTAATAGTCGCGGAGCGACCTTAATAAGTAGATTAAAACGTTATTTATATACGCTATAACGAACTTATAAAAGTAGTCCTTAAAAACCTAGTTAATATAGCGCTAAAAGGTAGCCGGCGTTTTTATAAGGCTAAATAAGTATACTTACTATTTAAATAGTTTAAACCTCGTTTAAAAGGCCGTCTTAAACTTATAGCCCTTTACGATTTTAATCTTATAAAACGCTATAACGACGTTAAGTTTTATAAACTAACGTGCCTTCGCTAGTATCCTTAGCGTTTTTATAATTAATAGTAGCGTATATTAGTCCCTTTTTATAATTATGTTTAAGGCTTAGTAGTTATAGTAAAAGCGTAGTCGGCTATCGGCCTTCCTTATAAATAATACTAGCGCCGCGGCTAACGAACTACTTAAGCGGATAAGGTTCGCTTTTAGTAGCTCGTTTAAAGTCTTCCGGAGGACGAGGAGTTCTTCCTTTAATATATCGTAAAGGGGCCTTTATAATAGTAGCGGTTCCTTACTATCCTTATTTAAGGTAAGATAAATCTTATAGTCTATGCTTAGTCGGAACGGGGGTTACTTAAGTGCTTTTATAGGTGCGAAAAGGTCCGGATAAGCTTATAGTGCTTAAGCCGGGATATAGTCTGCCGGGTTAACCGGCGTCTTTAGCTAAAAGGCTTTCTTTACGTCCTTTATTATAACCGCCTTTATATTAAGCGCTTATTATCGCCCCCGGCTATTCTTTTAAGCCCTTTCTTATCGGCACTCCGCCGCGAGGATAAAGGCGCTTACTAGCTTTACCTCTTAAATATTCGCGATCTTCGCGGCTTCTTTTAATCCTTAAAGGCCGATTTAAATCCCCGCTTTTCTATACCGGATTTAGTCCCCCTTAGCGTCGTAGACTACCTTATTCTTCTTTATCTATAGTCTCCTTAAGAATATATTATAGCTTAACTCCGGTACTATATAGGCGAATATCTATTTTAAGTGCCTGTTAATCTTTATTTTAAACGTTACGATCCCCTTCGTTTAAAGCGTTAGTACGTCCTTTAAAAAAGGCTATAGTAGCTTTCTTATCCTATCCGCAAAGGGTATCTATAGCCTTATCGCTACCCCCTCGCTTACTACGGTATAGTAGTTATAGCCTATATTTATAAGTATATTAAGCCCCTTCTTTTTATTAATACTAACCTTAAGTAGTACTAAGTTTAGCGTAAGGTGCTTCCTTATTAACTTTTAGGCCGCTTACTATTTCTCCTTCTCCTTTAGCGCTTAACTTTACGCTAAGGTTCCTCTTTTCCTAAATCGGAATTTACTTTAGTTACCTTTTTAGTTATAACCGCGGCTACTTATAAGGTTCCTTCTTTCTTCTTTTTATAAAAGCGGGCGATATACCCCGTTATCCTATAAGCGAAATACCTTTATATATTAAGCCGGCTTTATCCTCCTCTTAGCTAAGTTATAGCGTTAATTTTACTTATTAAGGTATCGCCCTTTAAGTCTTTTCGGTCTTAAGTTCCCCCCCCCTATTGCCTTCTTTTAGCCTTAAAACGGCTGCTTAGTTTACTAGACCCTTTTTAGCTTTACCGCGATCTACGCTACTTAATTAGTATACGCTAAGAAGCTTAAGGTTAGGAGGTCGACCGTCGCGAGCGCCTCCTTAAGGCGAAGGCCTAAGGCGCCCTCTAAGAACACGATCTATATATTATATAGCTACGACCCCCCTCCTACCTCGAAAAGCCTTTGCTCGAACTTAAGAAGGAACGCCGCGAACGTTTAGTTCTCTTCTTATTTAATCGTGCGGATAGCCGCCGCCGCCCGCGATTAAATATCGATATCGAGGTAAATCGAATTAAGGTACTTAAGGAACTCTTACTAGTTATAACCTTAGTCCGCGCCGGTGCCGTAGTAAGTTGCTACGGTCTGCTATAGCCCTATGTTTAAGTAGTTATAGATTAAGTAAAAAACCTCCTTTAAGCTCGAGAAGAAGTCTTAGTCGATCTCGTACTTTTCTTATATATATTATGCTTAAGGCGTAAAGTAGCGCCGCTAGCTATCGAATTTCCTTAGCGCTAAGAGTAGCTTCCGCTAGTCCTTTTTCTTCGTTACTTCCTTCTTTATTATAGGTATTGCGGCCCCCGCTATTATATCGTAAGGTAGTATTAAACTACTAATTAGTAGGCCGGCCCCTCTTTATATATATATCCTTACCGTCTCCTTTAGCTTTTATATTAAGGCCTTAAACTAGCTTATTAGCTATTAGATTTACTACTAGCTTACTTAAACTTAGTAGCTCGTTTTAACGGCCCTTGCTTATAGTAAGAGGATTGCTTATTCGACCCTTATTTAAATATTAGCCTCTCTTAGCCCTCCCTCTTAAGCCTTATAAGCATAGCCCCCCTATGCTAAGTAGGCTTCTTACTCGCGATATATCGTAGTTAGTAAGTCTTTTCTTAAGTCGTATAACCTCGTTTAAAAGGAGCTTTAGATATATTAAGGGCTTATATATACTTAGCTTAGTAGTATATAGCCGAATAAATGTTTATTTAAAGCTAAAGAGGGAAAGGGGAAATCTTTATTTAAGCTATATAGCTTCGTACTTTATAATAGTCGCTTAAGTAGCCCGTACTTAGGTTAAGTTTAAGTCGAACTTAGGCCGAGTTTAGGTAGAGTCTTATACGACTTTAGCTATATATCGGCCCAACTCCGGGTCGTTCGCTATAGTATAACTATAGCTCTTCCTATAGTATAGCCCGTAATATCTATAGGTATATTGTTTATAGAGCTTTTTATATTATATATTTTATTATTAATTTAAAAGCGAGTCTTTAAAACTATAAAGATATAATAAATGCCGTTATTAATAAAGCTTTATATAAGTATATTTGCCTCTTTATTTAAGAGAGTAATATTATCTTTACTTATTAAAGTAAAGGTATTAAAAAGAGATAATTAGCTTATTATATTAATACTAATTTAAGGTATATAAAGGCAGTTCTTTAATATATAGCGTATATTGCTATTAGAAAATTTAAAATATAAATTTCCTATGCCTTTAACTATAATAAAAAACGCTTTTCCTTAAGTAATAGTTATATATATATCTTTATAAGAAGAGGGGAGTAATTTATTATATACTATATACCTAAAAGCCCTTATATGAAAGATAAAAATGTACATATTCCCTTTTTTTTCTTATAATATTTTTATCTACCTTAAAAACTACCTAAGAAATAAAGAAAAGAAGAGGCTTTAAAGGTCTTATAATATTTCTTATATTAGCTTTCTTTTTCTCTTTTAAAGAGGTATATAAAAGAGGTGTATATAAAAGAGGTATAGTAAATATAAAGGGAGTAAAGGGTATAAAGGGTATAGAGGGCATAGAGGGTATTAAGGGTATTAAGGGTATAAAAGGTATAAAGGGTATAAAGGGTATAGAGGGTATAGAGGGTATAAATAGTATAGAGGGTATAAAGGGTATAGAGGGTATAAAGGGTAAAGAGGGTATAGAGGGTATAGAGGATATAAAGGGAAGAGGAAGGTTATTTACCTAAGCTAAGGAGTTAGAAATATAAAGTATTTCTTTAAAGGGAGAGGACTCTTTAAAGGAGGAAACCCGTCTCTTTTTTCTGCCTTTAACTACTGATTTTCTAGTAACTAAAACTCTTTCTTAAGAAGACTCTCTTAAGGAGGGTATAGGCGTAAAACGTTTATTATTCCTATTCGAATAGTCTTAAAAAGGTTTAATTAAAAAGGGCCTTTTATAAGAAAAGGAGGAAGAAGAAGCTTTAGGTTTAAAACCTACTGCCTTTACCTTATCTTTATTTTCCTTAAGATAAAAACAGTCTTTTATAGCATAGCCCTTTTTCTTATAATTCTTATAAAAGGCGGGTTTTTTACTATATAAAAAAAATAGCTAATTAAAAGAGGGACCTTTTAAAGCTTTAATCCTTTTAAACTTATCGATTAAAGAGGAAGAAAGTAATTCTAAAGTATAGGCTTAAGCGTTATCTTAAAGAGCTTAAGAAATATTAGTTATAAAGCTAAAATAAGAGCTATTTAAGCATTTAAAAACCTAGTTAATAATTACTACCTCGGGGATTTTAATTTCTCGTGTATTTAGCTTATCGAAAAGCTCTTTTATCTTATTTAGATATACTTCGATCGAAGTATAGGTTTCGAGGGTTATATTAAATAGTTCTTTTATAAGATGAAAATTCGAAGTAAAATTTACTAGATTATAAAGGGTTTTTAAAGCTTCTTAAGCTAACTTTATAGTCGTATAGTGTTTTATCTTAAAAAGGGGACTATCCTTAACTATAAGACGTATAAGGGCAAGGATTTTCGCGGATTTAGTATATAGATCTTAAGAGACGGCTTTAGCGGCTTTCTCCTAGATAAAAACGGATTCTATTCGGAGTAACTAAGGGGAATAATTCGAAGAACCTTTTAGCTTACTAAATTAATAGTCGTTCTTAGTAGCTATGTTTTTTATAGATTTCTTTAAGAGGTATTTTAGTATAAAGGTTAGTTAAAAAGAGAGGAGGTAAGAAATATTAATTAAAAGAATATTAGTAAAAGAATATAATAGGAAGGGTCTAAAAAATAAAAGAAAATTTGTGTTTAAAGGTGCGTCTGTTATTATAGAGGAAAATTTTTTTATAAGGTTTTTTATGTTTAATATAGTCTTAAAGATATAGTTATAAAGATATAAGGTATAGGAAGGAGGAGGAGAGGGGGAAAACTAAGGAACCGAGCCCGATAAGATATCGGGAGAATTCCGGAGAAATTACGCTTAGTAAGCGCGACCACGTAAAAGGTAGGAAAGAGTTTTGTTAAAATTTTCCGATTACGTAGTAGTTAGAAAAACGTCGGTAGGGGTCAGGGGTAAGTCCGGCTTAAAGGGAAGCTAGGCTTATAACTAATTAAGGAGCAAATAGGTATAAAAGAGAGTAGGCTTATAGTTATAAGTAAGGGGATTATAGAGATATAAAGAGTGTGTAAAAAGGTAAGGAAATAGGTAAGATATATATATATAAAGTTAATAATTTATTTAAGGTAAAGGGAGGACTAAAGCCTCCTTATATAGATAATTCCTAAGCTATAAGTAACTTAAGTGATTTAAAAAAGAGCCCCCTATTTAGCGTAGTTATATATAGTAAGCTAATAGCTATTATTAAGTTAATATTATATTTATAAGCTTAGGGATTAATTCCGCAAGGAATACGAAGTAGCGTAGTAACTTAGCACGGATTATGCATATAGTCTCTATATACACCTCTTCTTAATCTGCTTATATCTTGCTTATATATAGGTGGAATAATAAAAGGGAATAAGTATAGTATGCAGAATTATATAGCGGATTTAATATATATTTTAGCGTACTTATGTTATATGTTATTTATGCTGTATTTAACTTATAGGCTACGGGAGAGTATATTTTACTCCTTTATAATATACCTTTCTCCTTTTTTACTAAAGACACGCCTATCTCTTATACGCGCTTATTTTTTATCCGCTAACTTACCTTTAACGTGCCTCCGTCTTTTTACTATTTTTAAGCTATTATTACTACTATTATTATAATTAAGAAGAAGGTTACTTTTTTTAACCTTAATATAAGCCCTCTCCTTAAGCTACTAAGTTAAGATACTAAAGATAAAAACGCTTAAGCTCGCCGCGGTACTAAGTATAAGATCCCTTACTATATATATATAAGCCGCTTATTAAGCGATAATACGCTTATAGTTTTCCGGGGCTATTAAAACTAAGCCTATATATATTTAGGCTATATCCGCTACTTAAGTATATATAACTTATATTATTAACCCTCTTTTAGCTATCTTTATAAAAGCGTATATTGCTTATACTTTTAATAACCGTTTTTATTTTTAAGTAAGTAGTTTTATATTAAATCCGCTTTCGCTACTTAGCTAATCCCTTCTTTACTTACTACTATTAATAAGGACGTAGCTTATAAGCTCTATACCGCTTAAAAGGAGTTATATAAGTTTAGTAAGCTTATTAAGCGTTTTATATATATAAAGCTTACTTTTATAGCGATAAAGCTTTAGCAACGCGCTAAAGCTACTATAGCCCGCGCTCTTATATCTAAGGCCGCTTTTAGTTTAGCTTTACTTAATAAGAATATTAAGCTTCTTACCTTTACCTTTAGCTGTTTTATTAATAACGCGCGCGCGGCTTATAAAGCTAATACTAAGTTTACTAATAAGCTTACCGGTACTATTATAGTTATTTACTAAACCGTTTACTTTATAGCTTAAACTATAATAAGCATAAAAATACGATATTTATAGTAGTAAACTATCTTAGCTTTAGCGGCTATAAAGGCTAGGATATCGCCTTTAAGAGTCGTTTGCCCGACTAAGACTTAACGCGGGCTTATACCGCCCTTGTTTTACTTAAGCCTATGCTTTTTAAGATCCCCGTCGTTTTAAAAGATTTTAAAGCTAAGGCTAAGGCTATAAAGAAAGCTTAAGCTAAGGCTATTACTAAGGCTTATACTTAAAAGCGCGCTGCTCTTACTTAAAAGCTTAAGTATTAAGGGGCGCTTAAGCATAAAGGTAAAAGAAAAGCTATTAAAGCTAATATTATATTAAAAGAGAATAGCGGGGGTAGCGATAAGGAGGCTAATACTAAGGGCCTTAAGGATAAGGGCGGCCTTTAACTTAGCCTTAACGCTACTCTTATTATTTTTAACGCTAGTAAAAGTAATAGCGATATTAGCGATATTAATAAGAAAGAAAAAGACTTTATTTTAACTCTTACTATACTTACCCCTAGCCTTTTAACTAACCGTAGCGTTCCTTTAGCTATATAAAAGCATACTTATAGTCTCTTTAAAAACAGCGCCTTTAAAGCTAACGACTTTATAAACGCTACCTTAAAGCGTGTTTATATTGCCCTTACTCTTAGCTTAGCGGACTAAGAAAGGGAGACTAAAAACCTTAGCTTAAACCTTAAGTACTACTAGTTTTTTACTTATAATAAAGCTAAGTCGCTCCCTCTTAGCTTCTTTATAATACTTAACTTAGCTTAGTTAACTAAATATTATTTAGGCCGCCTTACTTAGCTTAGGTTTATACTACCTTCTTTACTTACTTACGCTATAGCCGGTGCCTCCTTAGTATTAAATACCCCGCGGGTCTTAAAGTAGACGCCTTAAAGGGCCGCTAATAAAGTAATACCCTCTTTATTTACCCCCGCCGCGACCTTAAGCTATTATAAGCGCGGGCGGGGAAGGAGAAAGGCGCTTATTACCCTAACTTATAGTTATAGCTAAGCGGGGCGCCCTTATAGTACTCCTTAATCCGGCGTGTCTTAGCATAGCGCTAAGGATAATAACGATAAGCTTAGGCTTTAAGTAAAGTAAGGGGGGTCGTTTTTAAGAGGGGGGAAGTATTTAAGGATTAGCTAAAGCATTAGCTTAAGTTAGGCCTATAAAGGGTCTTATAAGCTTAATAAGGGGGGGGGTTTAAGTTTTAGCGTTTTAATGCTTTATATTATTTATTATAATAGTAAGTTATCCCCCTTAAGCTATACTAAGGGGGCGGTTTAATAAAAATACGCCCTACCTTAATTAAGGTATAGCTAAGGCCCCTCTATACCTTATCTCTTCTCCTTAATATAGCTATATTGCTAAGTTAAATTAATAAAGGTGTTTTAAGCTTAAGAACTATCTTATTAAGATAGCCGCCGTCTCTTATTTTTAAAGCTTTGCCCGTACCTCGCTTATATTACGGAGCCGATATAATAACGTCGCCCTCGCCTTACTAATAAGCTTATAACTTATTATTACGTAGTAAATAGTATTTTATTACTGCCCGTAGTTATAAAAAGGCAATACTACCTTAAGTATATAATAATAAAATAAAAAGTCTTTAAGGCTTATTACTTTAGTTTATATATAAGTAATCGTAGAGCTTAGGTACTTAAGTAGCGTATTATAGCAGTTAAGCGCTATAGCTTTATTAAACTAAGGCGGGAGGTTAGCGGGGTAAAGCATAGTTTAGCGCTACTTTTTAAGCTCTTCCTTTAAGCTTTACCGCTTTACTTACTCCTTATAAAGGATCTCCTTAGTTCTTTTCTTCTTTTATAGCTTATTAGTCTTAACTTAAGACCGTACCCCCCTTAGTGCCTTTACAAGCGGCGGCCTTAAGGGTATAAGCCGTCTTAGTTATTATCTATGCTATTAAAGTAGCCTCGCTACTAATATAGACGCGCGTTAGATTTAGTTTAAAATTTTAAAGTCTTTTAGCTTTTTAAGGGTATTAGCTATTCTTTAGTTAAGGTAGAGGTTAGTTAGCGGGACCTAAGTCTTAGCTTCGAGCTAATAGACTAAGGTAGCTTAATAGGCCTTTATAACTATCCGGAGGTAAGCGGTTTAGTCCCGCGCTAGCTTTATAGCTATCTTATAAGGCTTTCCGCCCGCCGGGGTAATCTTATAAAACGTAACTATAGCATACGATATAAAAGACTAAATAACTTTACTATAAACCTCTTAGGCCTTAAGTAAGGTATACCTTTATATAAACGCCGTAATCCTTATTAAAGCTAGGTTTTGCCTTTTTAGCTTAGTGTATAGCTTATTAAAGTATACTTTTTATTAAAGCTTATAGTTTACCTATACCTTTAAAAGCCTAGCGTTTTAAACTAGCATAACTATCGCGGCCCTTAAGCGGATAGGAGTTATAATCGCTTTATATTTTCTTATAAAGTAAATAAGCTTGCTTTTTAAAGGTTTAAAGTTTACCGTAAACTCTTCCGCTTATAAAGTATATACTCCTTAAGCCGCTTTAAGTCGTGCTATTATTATACCCTCCTTAAGTTTAATGCTAAAGATATTTATATTATTAGCAAAACTAATAATATAAACCTCTTTTAGCTTTATAAGCCTTTTATAAAGCGGTATTATATAGTAAAAAAATAAGATTAAGGATAGTAGCGAGCTTTAAAAAACCCCGGTAATAATATATATTAGTATAGCCTTTTTTCTATAAAAATAAAGAGTTAAGTAGCGCTTATTTATAAAGCTACGTGCTAGTTTTATAAGCTACTTAAGGTAGCCTTAAAGGGTAAGCTCCTTTAAGAGTTTCTCGTAGTTAACTATATTAAAGGCTCCTTTAATATTAAGTTAAAGGAACGATATAATCCCTTTATTAGCTTATATTACGCGTATTAATTCCGTTACTTAAAGTAATGCCGCTTTTATAAACCTCTCCTTTTTATTTTTAAACTACTTATTAAGTAAGACCTTATTTACCTTCGCCGCGGTCGCGAGCCTTTTAGCTAAAATCTATTTTAAGACTTTACTTATTATTAGTAAGAGGGAAATAGGCCTTTACCCCTTAGCTATATAGTATACCTTAAGCTTCTTTCTTAGCTTTCGTAACACTACTACGTTTACGGTTCGGAACTAAGCTAAAAAGTGCGAGGTCTTTATATAAGCTATAAAGATCGTTATTAATTAAACTAAGAGCGCCGGCCTATAAAGCTTAAAGAAGCTAAGCGGGACTTTATTTAAGCCTGCTACCTTTTAGCTTACTATCTTATTTATTGCTTAGGATATATCTATAAGGTCGATATACCGCTTAACGAATAGCTCCTTATTAGCCGCGGGGCGGGGGGGTCTTAAAAGCGTCGCGGCCTTAGCTAAGAAAAAGCGTTCCGCTAAAAGCCGGGCTTTCTTATCGAAGTTAAAGGTTAGTTAGTGCTTATAGCCTTTACTAGTTAGCGGTAGTAGGTATACTAAGTTTAAGGGCAGTCCGCTACTTAGCCGCGCTTACTATTTAACGTTTTATAGCTTAGTATTATCGGCGCTAATCTCTTTAAGAAAATCCTTTTAATGCTTTTATCTTACATTGCGTATAGCTTGTTTTTAGGCCGCGGCCGCTTCTTATATCGCCTCTTAATTTACTTAGGTCCGGTGCCTCTTATAGTGCCTTTAGGCCCGCTTCGCGGTCCGTATAGCTTAGGTCGCCTTTAAAGTAAACTAAGCATTCCCCCTTAAGACCGCCTACTTTTAATATAGTACTATCGCGCGGGCGATTTAGTTAAGGTCGTCGTATAAGCTATCTATCTTTATATTAATCTCCTATAAGCTATTAAGCATAAGCTATTTTATTTTAAGCTAAGATAAGGCCTTTGCTTTAACCCTCTTCTTCCCCGCCTCTTTTAACTTTAGTATAGTAAACGTCTTACTTAGCCTTATACTTATCTTAAACGAGACTACTTATAGGATATAATCGGACCTTATAAGGTTTAAGTCTAAGCCGATAAACTAAGCTACTATCTTTATTATAGCTTATATAAAGTCGATTATACTATCCTTATATTTATAAAAGAACTATATATATTTGCCTTTTAGCATAGCTAGTTTAAGCCGAAGCTGCGCGGCTTCCTTAATAAACTATTTTACTTTATTAAAGGTCCGATTATAAGCGTTTTAAAGCGGATAGTAGATATTTAAGTCCTTAACTAAGATTAAGGGACCTTAGCTATCGATTTCTCTTAAGGCCTTAGCCGGCCTTATCTATATTCCTTTTAGTAATAAGTATAAAGACTTTAACCTTATACTATCGCTAAAAGTTATTTCTCCTTAATTATATTTAGTCCGCGGTATTTATATCCTTATATTATATCTTTTATAAACGTATATCGCGTTACGGCCTTTTTTATAGACTAATTAATATAGTACGCCTTTAAAGGCTAAAGCTTTAAAGCCTTATACTTTCTTTACCTCTTAAAGCGCTATTACGTTATACTTAGCGTAGTAGCTAAGGGCTAGCCGTGCTAGCTTATATATCTTTTATATATTTTAATAAAGGACTTTTAGTTTTATATATAAAGGGTTAAGGTAAAGTTTATTATTTAAGAAAAGGTAATAGCTTAAGTTAAAAGCGATATACTCCGCTATTTTATATATCGCTTAATATTACTTAAGTTAGTGCTTACTACTTAAGCCTTAGCCGGTAAGGCTAATAGCGTTTATACTACGCTTTATAGCGTAAAGATAAGGGGATAAAGCGTAGACTAATTACTACCGGTTAAAGCTAGTACTACGGACTAATTACCGCTAGTTAGGGCCGGTACTATAAACTAATTACCGCCGGTTAAGCTAGTATAACGGACTAATTACCGCACGTAAACGTATATAAAGGTTTAGAAATAGTAAAAAGCTTATCTATTCCTAAAGGCATAGCTAGCTACTTTATACTTAGTTCTTTAAGCTAATTTTAAAGATCTTAAACTATACTATTTATAGTGCGTAGATAAACTATAAATATCCTTATAAAATCGCTTAATAAACTAAGTATAGGCCCGGTTAAAAATACTATAAACTATAGTTAAGGAAATCCCTTAAATATCCTTAAATATCCCTTAAAAATCGCGGTAAGGTTTATCTTATATTTTCTAAGGTGCTTTTATAGTTAAAAACGGGTTAAACTATAGTTAGGATATCCTATAGAAATCCTTAAAAATCTCTTAAAGATATTAGCGGAATCCGCTTAATAGCTTTTACGGTATCTCTTATAGTTAAAGATATTATAAACTATAGTTAAGTAGGCTCTTAACCCTTTATAGTATTATTTCGGAGACCTTAGCGGGGTCTAACCGGTAATATTTATTATATCTCCTTAAGCGAGCTTTTATAGTATATACTTTAGGCGTATTTATCGCGGGGTTCTATAAAGCTTCCTTAAAAGTAAAGTAAGGAGTTTAAGCATAGCCGTCTAAATTTCGTAATAACTCCTTTAAGTAAAAAAGAAAAGCTAATATCCTTATTAGTTTAAAGTAAGAATAAAGTAAAAGGGGTAGTAAGTAATAGCTTTATAGTAGCGTCTTTACGCCGTATTAATAGTGCGCTATCCTTATCCTTTTAATAGTTATTTCGGCTTATCCGGCTAATAGTAGCTAGGTAGCTTAAGATAATTAGTAGGCGGCTTTATTATAAATTCTTATCTTATATTTAGTTATGCGGCTTTATCCTTATTAAGGCGATTAGCGCGTCCGGCTAAAACTTATAATAAAGTTTTTTAACTTTCTTTTAAAGCGTATATTTAGGCCCTTATTAAGCAATAAGGAGTCTTCGCGCTAAAGAATACTTAAGTTCCTTAGCGGGATACGTTATAAGAGACTAGCTTTATTTAGGCCTTATTTTATATTATTATCTTACTTACCCTTCTTACGCCGTTTTTTAATCCTCCGCTAAGTCTCCTATTTTACTTACTAGCTTTATAGGCCGCTTATAGGCAAGATATTATATCTTACTTACTACCGCTATTATAATTATCCCTTACTTTTTATCGCTAGGCTTTTTAACTTATTATCCTTTTTACGCGGCGCTACTACCTATACCTTTCCGCTAACTAACGCGCGTTTAGCTACTAAGAAGATATTAAGGTAAAGGTAGGCCGTCCCGCTAATATTAATAGGTATAGTTAGCACTAAGGTATTAAATATCTATATTCCCGCTTAAAAGTAAGTAATAAGGTCTTTAATAGCCTTAGTGCTTAACTCCTCGCTTTTAAAGTTCTAAACGTGCTTAATAGTTTCGAAGAACCTTTATATAAAGGGGGCCTTAAGGGTAAGAATATAAAGCGTATAGTTAGTATAGCCGATAAGGCGGATATTAAAGCCTAAGAACTTTATTGCTTAAGTTAAAGTTAGGTTACGTTTAAACTTTTTATAGGCTTATAAGTAGAACTTAGCGTAGTTTATAGCTAAGCGGAAACTCTTAATTATTATAATCTTATCGCTAAAGTATAGGCCTATAAAGCTAAGTCTATTAAGGATTGTATTAGTTATTACTAGTAGCTTTTATAAGATTAAGCGGCGGAATATATTACGAGGCTAGTTATCGCTATCTTCTTTAGTTAAGGAGGGATAGTAAATAGACTATAGTAAGGCGCTTATATGCCTTTATATAGCTAGGCTAAGTATAGCGGCGGGCGGGAAGAGCGTTCGCTAAGTAAGACTAAACGGGTCCTTAAGGCTTATAGCGGCTATAAGCTAGGAAGGGGATTTTATAGTACGGGCTAAACCGTATATAAAGCGAGATAGGGTTTTAGCTATAATAGCTTAAGACGCCGCTATAAACCTAGCTATAAACTAGTTAAGCTAAGCCTTAAATACGTAGTTAAGGATAGCGCGGATATCGTTTTAGTTATTTAGCTAAAGTAGGTTTCCGCTAGCTATAGCGGCTACTATAAATCTTAAAACTATAGCGAGGTTAGCTAACCTTAAGGCGTTAAGTATTAGCTAGTTATTTTACTAATAAAGATTTCCGGCTACGCTTTAAAAAATATATAAGCGGCGAGGGCTTTTAAATAGTAAAAGCTAAGTAAGAAGTATAGCTAAGTTACTATAAAACCGGCTATTTAGACCTCGCTATAGCATAGGGCTAGGAGGTAAGTCGTTTAAGTTAAGTGTTTAAAGGGGGTAGTATAAGCTATCTTTTATAGTGCTATAATTTAAGTTAAATCTATCGGCTTAAGCGTAGGTACGAAAAGCGGCATAAGTTTATGCTAAAGCTTAAACTTAAAGGTTTTAACTCTCGCTAAGGGACTTAAGGCTATAAAGGATAGCCGCCTCGTTTTTATAAAGCTTAAGAGCTTATTTATATCCTTTATATTAAAAGCATAAAGGCTTATAGAAAAGCGGGCTAAAGAAGTAGTTATAAAATAGCTAGTCTTAGCTATAAGAGACGTTGAATAATAAAGGGACTTAAAATAGGAGTATAAGGATCGTAGGCTTAAGGTAGTAAAGGTTATATATATAAGAGTAAGCGAGGTGCGGCGGGCTATAGCCGGCAATAAAGGGAAATATAGTTATAAAAGGAAGAAAGGAAAAGAAAGAGGGCAGGCAGTAAAGAGAATTTAAATAAGTATACTATAAGGCTAAAAAGGCCTTATTACTTAAGGTAAACGGCGGTATATTATTATTAAAATAACTAATTACCTTAAGCGTAGTAAGTTATAGTTTCTTATAACTTATAATAGTTTTTAGGTTTTATACTTAGGCTTAACCGCTTAATTCTCTTAGTTAAAAAGTTTTATATTAAGTTATAAAGGCCGCGCGTTATACTCTCGTTTAAACTACTTTAGTAGCTAATTTCTTTTATACTTTTTTAAAGGCTTTTACGATTTTCGGTAAGAAGACCGCTTTTTCGTTTACTTACGAGTTATAGCTACTTAGCTAGCCTTTTTAAGCTATAAAAAACCCCTTCCTTAGCTTTCCGCCGCCTTTTTTTATTATATAGCTTTATAAAATTCGTTTTACTTCTTACTTATTTAAGTAAGGTATCCTTTTATCTTAAACTAGTCTTAAGCGTATAGCTAGCTTATCCGCTAAGCGTAGTTATACTACTAAAACGACTAGATAAATATTAAGGGACCTTTTTATATCTAGCCGGTATATAAGCTATCTTACTTTAGCGGTAACTTAAAACAGCTTAGTACGTCTTTTTTAAAGCTTCGCTAGTTTACTATCTATAATATAGTAGCCTTTACTAAGCTATAGCTAAACCTAATCGCTAGGCTTAAATTTTAGCGGGCGGTGTTTCTTATTATATCTATCTTTTATAGCGGCTTAAGCGTAAGCGATAACTAACTTAGCTTCTTTTTATAAGACCTCTTTATTTTATAGGTATAAGTAGTTACTAAAAAACTAAAGGCCGTTATTTATTCTTATCCTTATAATAAGCTTATTAAGTGCCGCGTAAATTATTAAGGAGAAGGAATTATTAAGGCTAAACTAAAAGGCGACTAGCGTATTAGTTTAGCATAAGTCTAAGAAATTAGCGGTAAAGAATCGTAGCGCGATTTTTATAGTTTAGTTTTACCTTTTTAATAAGCTATTAGTTTAAAGGTGCTAAGCGGTAAATATAAAAAGCTTCGATCCGAAAGCTTACTATAAGGTCCGCTAAAAAGCTAAGGTAAACTTTATATCTTAGTTAAAGATTATCCCCTTTAGAATCCCTTAATTAGCGCGGAGTAGTTTAGTATATAACGCTTATACTTAGTTTTCCGCTATAAACTAGTTATTACTTAAGATAAGGAGATATATATTTAAGAATTTATTAGTTATAGTTAGTAAAGTATTAAAGAAGTTGCTTATAAGATCTTTTTATAAGGATTGTTTAGCTTAGACTATTAAGAGCCCGGTAAAAAAGTCTATTACTATTATATAATATAAAACCGGCGGGCTTTAAATTAAGATAAGCTATTTTAATATCTTACCTTAATTAGTTTAGTTATAATAGTACGCGTCGTAGCTATCTACGACCTTATCTATATATTTACTAAGCCGTAAAATCGAGAAGCTTTTTAATAGATCTTATTATATATAAGTGCGGCCGGTATAAAAATATTTAGCGTAAGTATCTTTAACGATCTTCTTAGCGTAGGTCTTAAGGATATATAGTCTCCGGCGTTTATTATTCTTTATAAAGTATAGCAACCCTTATAACTAAAGGAATAAGAGTTTAAGGACCTTATCTTTATTACTAAGCTATATTATAATTTTTGCTTACTATATATCCTTTATATATCTATTAATTATTTTCTAGCGGAGCGGCAATTTAATTAATGCTTTTATATAAAGGAATACGCAGTCTATTATCTTATCTTCTTAAATATATTTTAATTCCCCTTCTTAGTTTAAGGATACCGGCTTATTATCTTAGTATAGTAGATATAAGAGCGCGTTTAGTATAACGTTTTCGATGCTTAAGATATAGCATACCTTAAGTAAGAATTAGCTTAAGTATTAAGACGTAAGGACTAGCTTATTATTAGATTTTATACTAGTAAAGAATAAGGATTTTTAGTATATAATTCTATAGGTGCTTATATAGTCGGTAAAAACGATTACTTATAGCGTTCTCGCGGATAGTACTATAGTGTATAACTTATATACTACTTATACTAAACCGGCTACTTTAAGTTTTATAAGCTAGTATTAAGGTTCTTTACTTTAAAAGGCGCGGCTTAAGTAAATAATAAGCTAGACCTTAGTCTAAGCTAGTAGTATCTTTTTATCTTATTCTATACCTTCTTTTAAGTAAAAAGCTATAGCCGCTACTCCGTATTCTTAGGATATATCGATTTAAATAAATAGTTATTAAGTAAGGTTAAAGTAGTAAATCGTTTAAGGCTTAGTAAGTTTCTTAGTTAAAATCGCGAAGGCCTTTTTTTCTTCCGGAGTAGGCTAGAAAGCGGCTTTCGCGGCGTAACGAGCCTATCCTTAGTCCCTTAAGGGGACTCCTTTTTCTTATCTTACTTAAAGTAGCTCCGTCTTTCGTTTTTATAAGACGTTAACTTCCTTAGTAAAATATAGGACCGTATAGCAAAGCTACTTAATAAGGCCGATCTATTTCTTAAGCTATTAAAGGTTCTTTAGGAACGCGATATCCTTTAAAGCTCGTATACGTTTATCTATATTTATTAAGCTAATAGCGTCTACCTTAAATCTAAGGAGCTATATAGATAAGTACGCTAAGAAGGACTTTAGTCCGGATAAAGTAATATTATAGTTATAAAAGGCGCGGAATATAGCCTTTAAATATTAAAGGTATTTTTTAGCTAAATCGGAGTAAATAATAATATTATTAATATAGGCCGCCGTATATTTTTAGTATCTATAAAGGACGTTATTAATAAACCTTTAAACGTATACTAAGGAGTTCTTAAAGCCTATAAGTATTACTAATAATCTTTTTAGCCCGCGATAGCTTATAACTATAAACCTTTCTTAGTAGTCTTAATAAACTAAAAACTAGTAAAAAAACGATTATACGTTTACCGTATTAATAAACTTCTTTCCTTTAAGGCGTTTAATTATATCGCTTTTAAAGGGCATTAAGTAAGCGTTTAAGGTAGTAATAGCGTTAATCCCTTATAAGTCTATAACTACTTATCCTTTTTCCTTTCCGTTTACTATCTTTTATACTATAAATACTAACGCCGCGAACGGGGTTAGCTTATAAACTTATTTTAATTAGCCTTATGTAATTAGCTAGCTAAATATCGTATTTACTACCTTCTTATCTTTATTGCTTAATAGGTATAATCTTAATATAACTTATTAGTATTACTATCCTTTTACTAAAAGAATATATATATATTTAAATTCGTCTATATATACTACTTCCTCGTTCTTTTAAAGGCGGGGAAACGATTAAAGGATATCTTAGACTTTTAATACGTATTTTAAGTCTTTAGCGTAGATCCGGATGCCCCTATTAGTAGTAAGTTTAGGTAAGTCCTTAGTTCGGCCGATTTTAAGTTTATAGTTTATAGTAAGATCCTTTTATAAGAAGTCCTTAGCGGGGTTTATTTTATCCGGATTTTTTATAAGGGCTTCCGCTAAGGGAGTAGTAGCGTTAACCTCTATATATAGCTAGAACTACTTATTAAAGTCCGTAATTATCCTTATCTTTTAGCCTTAGCGGAGTATTAGTAGTTCCTTAAAATAGTTTATCGCTATAAAGCTCTTATAATCCTATATTATTACTTAAGCGAGCTTAAGGTTATCGGGGAAAAAATTATATTATGTCTTTATAGCGGCGCCCGGACTTATATAGGTAAGGCGTAGCTAAAACTAGCTAGAATCGTCGTAGTAACTAAGTAAATTACTTATTTATATATCGCTAGTCTTAGCTAAACTATCTTAACTTTAGCTTTTATCCCTTAATAAGCCCCGATTTATAAGACTAACGTAAAGTTAATAAGGTCCCTTTAATAAAAAACTAAAAAGTCTTAGCTAAGCAATATATTAACCGCTAAGCGTTTTACTATTTAAGCGCTAATCCTTACTTTTATAACCGCGAGGCTACTATCTAGCCTTCTTAGTATATATATAGTAAATTCCGCTTATTTAACGGTAGCTATCCTTCTTACTCCTTAAATAAGAATTCGTTAAGAGGAGTTTATAGTTATGTCTTAAAAGGTCTTTACTAAGTTAGCTTAAATAAAGCTTTAGTCTGCCCCGGTATCCGTATAGGCTTTAATACTTATCCTAGGCCCTTCTTTTTTATAAACTAGTAAGTATATATAAGTAAATCGTAACGGCCTATTAAGGTTTAATAGCTAAACGTTAAGGGAAGCCTTAACTATTTAAATGCTTTAAAGCTTTTAAATAACTACTTATTATACTAAGCTATATCTTTATATAGCGACGTCTTAGTTAAGGTTAAGGGGGTATTTATCTTTAATATATCGATAGAGCTTATTCTTTAAGGGGAATGCTTTACTATAAAATCCGCACGCTTTATTAGCCTTTTATACTAAGTTTACTATTATATAGATTGCGGTTTTCTTTAAGCTTTTATTAGTATCTAACTAAGCTCTTTTTATATTATACTCTTTATCCCTTAAATAGTTATCGGTCTTTACCGTAGTTCCTTCTTTAATCGCGGGGTATGCTTATTTTAGCTTTAGCGTTAGTAAGTATATAGTCTTAAAAGTTCCTTCTCTCTTAAGCTAAAAGACCTTAACTTATATTCCTAGCTATTTAAGCGGGTTTCTTCCTTAACTTAGCGAGCATTATAAGGCTTAAGGTATATCCGCCTTTTTTAAGCGGTTTAAAAACATAACCCTTAGTCTTAGCAAGCCTTTAATAAATAGCTAAAGCGTCCCGGACTATCTTTTAAGTATATATAAGGTATAGCTAGTTAGCCCTCGCCTTTTTATAAGTTAGACTTATTTTCTTTACGCTAGTAAGTACTTTTAAAATCCTTAAGTATATTTAACTTATAGCTAAAAAAGAATTTCTTTATATTCGTTAATCTATTTATTAATATCCTCGTTCCTTACTAAACGTTATAAGGATTTTTATAAGTAGACGTCTAGCTTTTAGTAAATTACTATAGTTAAGTAGTTTAGCTAGTAAAGCGCGGCCTTAGCTTTATATTATAATCGCGATATTTAAGACTTAAAGTTAGATCCCGCTACTATATCTTTAATAATAAAGTGCTTTTTATTAAGTGCTTATATCGCTATATTTAAGCGGATTCCGAACCGGTTTTATAAAGCGGATATTTATTAGCTTAGTCTAACGCTAAGCTCGCTAAGTTCTTTTTATTATAGTTTTAAGAGGTCCTTAAAATACTATTCCGCCGCACTTCTTTAAAGGAAAAAGGGTAATTAAATAGCTTATTCGTCCGTATAAGCCTCGCTTTTATTAGCGTTTTAGTAAATAAAGTCTATAAAACGGTCTACTTCTTAAAATATATTAGCCTTTTTATTTTCCTAGACTTCGTCGAAGGATACTTTTAAAGGTCTTAATAGGTTAAATCTCCTTATATCCTTAGCTTATAATTAAGGTTTTTCCTAGGGCTTAATAAGCGCGTCTTCCTTTCTTAGTACTTAAAGAAGATTAAGGAATTATTTATTCGATATTACTATAATTCTTACTAAGGGGCTTAAAGCTATACTTAGTCTTAGTATCTACGCGCTTAATATAGATAGGTTTAGCCCGCTAAGGGTATTACTTACTATATCCTTATTACTTATTATTAAGGTCTTAGTCTTAATACTCTCGCTAAGCGCTTAACCTTCCGTTTTATACGCGTTTCGGAATCTAGTATACTATAAGGCCCTTAGTATAAGAGGCTCGTTTTTATTAATTAAGAGTCTTAAAAATGCCTTAATTAGCGCGGCTATAATAAATAAGGCTAAATAGTAATAATAAACTAAGAAACTACTAAGTATCCTTTAAGGCGGATTTCCGGTTAAGGCCTTTAAACTAAACTTTATTAGCAGTACGCGGTAAAAATATCCGCTAAGCTTATTGTCTTAAGGAAAGAGTAACCTTATTATAAGCTCGATCCGGAGGGTATTTAGCGGGTAAGGAGCCGGATAGTTTTAAGGTTAGCTTATCCTTACTTTTTCTATTTAAAGGATAATTAATCCGTTTAAGTAATACTAAATTTAATTTACTTATTTATATAGATTTTATCGTTTTATAATTTATCCTTTATTAGTATTTTAAAAGCGGATTGCTTCTTAAAGGGTAATAGTCTTAGCTTAGCTAAGCGGGACTTATTTTATATCTTATTTAGCTTTATAAGCTATCGTAGTATAGTACCTTAAAAAGGGTAAAGGAGATTATTAAACCGGTATACTTAGTAAGCTATAGCCTCTTCCGCTTTTATAGCCTACTTATCTTAAAGTTCTATTATAAGCGCGTTAAGGAAAAGGTGCTTATTATTAAGGTTAGACTTAAAAGCTAATAAGAGCTTCTTATTAAAGAAAATATCGTTTAGTATTTAACTTCTTATAAGATAAGTACTTAATTATATAATATTATCGCTTTTAGCTTAGCGGATATTTAAGGGATTTCTATTTAAATAAGTAGAAATTGCTACTATTTACTACGCCTTATAGTATAAGAATAAGGGGATAAGGCGCGGACTAATTACTACTAATTAAGGCTAGTACTATAAACTAATTACCGCTAATTAAGGCCGGTACTATAAACTAATTACCGCTAGTTAAGCCGGTATAACGGACTAATTACTATATATAAACGTATATAAGGGTTTAAAAATAGTAAAAATCTTATTTATTCTTAAAGGTATAGCTAGCTACTTTATACTTAGTTTTCTAAGCTAATTTTAAAGATTTTTAACTATATTATTTATAATACGTAGATAAACCGTAGATATCCTTATAAAATCGCTTAATAAACTAAGTATAGGCTTAGTTAAAAACACTATAGACTATAGTTAAGGAAATCCTTTAAATATCCTTAAATATCCCTTAAAAATCGTAATAAGGTTTATCCTATATCTTTTAAGGTGCTTTTATAGTTAAAAATAAGTCGAACTATAGTTAAGATATCCTATAAAAATCCTTAAAAATCCTTTAAAGATACTAGCGGAATCTACTTAATAGTTTTTATAGTATCTTTTATAGTTAAAGATATCGTAAACTATAGTTAAGTAGGCTCTTAACCCTTCGTAGTATTATCTTAAAGACCTTAGCGGGGTCTAACTAGTAATATTTATCGTATCTCTTTAAGTAAGCTTTTATAGTGCGTGCTTTAAGCGTTCTTATCGCAGGGTTTTATAAGGCTTCCTTAAGAGTAGAGTAAGGAGTCCGGGCGTGGCTGTTTAGATTCCGTAATAGTTTACTTATCCTTTTTTAGTCGCTTAAAGCGTTTCCGCGCTTATAATAAAGCGGGCTTATAGTCCTTTATAAAAGAGAGGGGGATTTAAGGGTCTAGCTAGCTATAAGTGCTAGTAAAACGCTATAAGCGGTTAAAGTAGTTATCCTTTACTTTATCCTTAGCTTTTACCGCTATAAGATAAGTATAAGACTATAATAAGTACTACTTACTATAAGATATATAGTTATAACGAATTTCGCCTTTCTTTATATAGTATTTGTCTTCGCTACTTATATATAAAGTCCCCTTATAGTAAGCGTATAGCTATATTAAGGTATAATGTTTAAAGATATATTTATATTTATAGTAATTATAATACTAAGTAAGTTAAACGAACTTATTATATAGTTTATATAAGAATATTTAAGCTTTAAAGAATAAGCTTATATTATATAGCTTACTAGCCTCCGCTAAGCTATTTATATTAATAATAAAAGTTATAGCTATAAAGGTCTTAGTTTAAGGGTATATTACTCGCGCTAATATAACTTTTACTTTATTAATATTAGCGATCTTTTTTATTAAGAGTATCCTATCTGTTTTTAAGACCTTTATTAAGATATTCTTAGCGATTACTATATAAGCCTTATACGCTATTACCGCCTCTAGCTTAAAGACGCTCTTTACTTAGTTTTAGTTTTATTAATAAAGTCGTGCTACTATATTAAACGTTATTACGATATCCCCGCTTAAATAGTATCTCGCCGCTATAGTAAAGAAGATATTAAGCGCTATATTAATCGCTTTAACTATATCCTTCGGCTTATAATTTAGGATATTTAGCATTAACCTTATCGAAACTACTACTAGCTTATATTTATATTAAGGCGGGACTAGCTTTATTATTACGTCGTATTTTACTAGCCTCCTAAAGCCTGCTATTATTATTACTTAAGTCCGCTTAGGCCCTTTTAAGCTTTAAGCTCGTCCTTATCTTAGTTCCTTATATATAGCCTTTTTTATTACGCTTTAAATAGCTTTATAAAGCCTAAGGTCGGCTTATACTATAGTTAATACGCTCTTAGCGCGCTCTTTAGCATAAAAAAAGGTTTTAACTACTACTTATACTTAGTTAAACTATATATATAAGACTATACTTACGATTTTATTATAAGGTTTCTTTTTATCGGTATTATATATAGTTTAGCTAAGCTACGTACTATTATTTTATTAAAGTAAGTTTTACTCCTTATTTAAATACGTAAAGCTTAAGGGTATCCTATTGCGCTAAGCGCTATAGTTAATATCGGTATAAGGCGGACTACCCCCTCGCCCCCGCGTCCCCCGGCCACGCTACGATATCGTCTTAAGGGGGTAACTAATACCGGTAAATTAATTGCTATTATTAGCGAAAGTTTAAAACGCGATACGCACCCGCTATAAGTAAGTAAACGTTTAGTTTATAGAGAAGTTTTTTAATATATTAATACTTATAAAATATTATTATAAACTATAAAATAAATATAATATAAGATATTATTATAAGGTAAATCTTAGTATAAGTATATAGCTATAATTATAAAAATACACTTTTAGCTTTTAAGCTTTAAAAATACTTATATAAAATAGTACTATATATTTTAAGTATAATTATAACTATACTATAATATTATTATACTTTTATAAATTTTTAACCTTTTTATAAATATTATAAAATAAATTAATATATAAATATTATATAAATAATAAAACTTTAACTTACTATATTATTATTATTATTATTATTATTATTATTAAGTTTACGCTAAAGACTTAATCTAAGTTTTTAAAAATTCAATATTTTAAATAAAAGGGAAAAACTAAAGCGCTTAAGGTAAAACCTCCCCTTATTCGCATTTAGTCTACCTTATATAAAGTCTTACGACTTAATGTAAGGAAAAAGGTGCGCTTTCCGCTGCGAGTATGTCCCGCTCGCTAAGCAGTTCGACGCGGCTTAAGCAGGCCGGGGCCGCCTTAAACCTAAGCGGCCCGTAGCCCGGAGCGCTATGCTTTAAGCTTAAGGTGTAAGCAGTAGCCTATTTTTTATCCCCTTCCTAACTCGCCCCTCCTTATATATAGTTAAGAGGGTAAGTAAGGCTTTTCGGCCCGCGTCCCCCTTATAAGTAGCGCGGCCTTAACTTATTATAGAAGTAGCTTAACTTACTATATATAAATAATATAATTGTTTTAATTATAATATAACAATATATAACTATAATTAAGTAAGTTTTTTAATAAAAAGACTATAATAATACTCTTTTATATAAAACTATTAAGATAACCTTTTAAAAGGGCTATAAAAAGAAGAGAAATGCTTATTTTTTTTACTCTCTTTATATACACTATATCATATTTTTTTAAAGAGGCTAAAATATAATAGACTTTTTATATACTATACTTTTATATTTATAATACCTTTTTAAAAAGCTATAAAAAGAAGAAAAACACTCTTTATATATATATACTTTCTTTATATAACTTTACTTATATAATAAATTATTTATAATAATACTATTAATATATACTTTTACTTTAATAAAAGATAATATATAAGTAGTTAATATAATATACTTTAAATATATTAATAAGACTTATAAAAGGTTCTTTATAACTATATCTTTTACTTAAGCTATATATTATAAAAACGCTAGCTAAATGTTCTTTTTATAATAATCCTTACTATAATAAAAACCTTATTCTATTAATAATCTTAAGTACTAAAAGTACTAATATCTAGTAAAGTAAATACCGCTAGATATAAAGGAGTAACTAGTTAAGTAAAATACCGCTAGTTATAAGTTATAACTATTAAAGTAAATATTAATAATTATAAGGAGAGACGATATAGCTTAATAATTAAAGACGGCTAGTATTAGCTATAAGCGGTATAAGTTAGATACGCCTATATTCGGCTTAAGTTAGCTTTAGCTAAAAACGGGATTAGTATTAAATAGATTAACTAATACTTTATATAATCAACCGATATATTATATAAAGCTAAGGTAAGAGGCCTCCCTTTAAAAAAGAATAGAATCTTATAAAAGGTTTTAAGATAAGGATCTTTAGTCTTATAAGCTAGTTATAAGTAATAAAGCGTGTATTACTTATAACTAGTAATAAAGATAGCGTAAGCTATTTTTATTAGCCTAAGAAGTAGTTTAGTAACCTTATAAGTTATATAAAGTATAAGTTATAGATTAGTATATAAAAGTATCTAAAAGTATATAAAAGGAAAGCCTTTTAATAGCTTTAAAAAGGTATAAAAGGAGGTCCTTCCTCCTCTTTCCCTTAACTCCTTTCCTTTTTTTTTTCTTTAGCTAGTTTTAACACGAGAAATCCGTATAATAAGATACCCTTACTTTATTTAGTTTAGTAATTAGCACTAAGTCTTCTTCCCCTTTTTTAGCTAGTAAATTTAAATTAAATAAATTACGCCTTATTACTTAGTATACGAGAAATACTAAAGGTTCCGCTATATAAAACTAGCTTATAAGAATCTTTACGAACTTAATAGCTCCGATAAAGAATACTTAGTATTTTTATACTTAGTAGGTTCTTTAAGCTATTAAGTAAGAGAAAGATATTTAATATAATTATATTTATTTAATTATAATAAATAAAAGAAAAATATCTGCTTTTATAATACTATAGCTAACTAGTTAGCTATAAGCTAGTTTAAGGTATTTAAAGCTTTCTTACCCCCTTATAAGCTTTATAAATAGCAGTTTAATTTTAAAGATTAAGGCTCTTAAACTTTATACTAAAGAATTAGCTAAGCTATAAGAGTTTATTACCTTTTTTAAAGCTTATTTTTAGTTTTATCTTACTATAATAAATTAAGAAATAGTAAAGGTTATGTTTATATTTAGTTACTTATAAGGCTTAGCAGCAATATAGTTCGAACCGATATTTAAGAACTATATAGATAATAGTCTTAAAGATAGGAATTCTAAGACGAAGAATATTTTTAAGAATTTTAATAACTTTAAAAAAGCTCTATAAAAACGTTTAGAATTATAAATAAGCAACGATTAGCAAAGCATAAATTAAGAAGCCTTAAGTAAGTTATATCTTTATTAGCTTATATAGCTTAATTTTAATAAATAACTTTTAAGCTAAAATAAGAAGACGATGCCCTTATAGCGACTTTCTATAAAGGTCTTAAAGAAAAGGTTAAAGACGAAATTTACCGCTTAGATAGGCTAAAGACACTATTAAACTATATTAGTTTTGCAGTCTAAATAGATAATAAGCAGTATAAACGCCGGTAGTGAAAGAAATACCGTTTAACCCTTAGTAGGGTTATAAAGAAAAATACTAAAAAGCGATAGCGCGACTTAAGTAACGCAATAAATTTAAATACCTTTAAAGCGAGCTTACTAAAGCCTGCTAAGAAAGCTATTTAATGCTTTAACTATATAAAGGAAGGCTATATCGTTAGAGATTATATTAAAAAAAGGAATTCCTTTAAAGAAAGAAATAGGCTTATTTGCGAGAATAATGCTCTTTTAGCTTATAATCCGCGATATACTTTATGACTACCTTTAATTAAGGATACTAAAAAAATAGACGCTAAGCTTATTATACCGACCCTTAGTCTATTTAAGACTAGTTCGCCTTTAAAGGGTCTTTATAAAGAAGAACCTAAGATAAAAATAGAAGCTAAAAGCCTAAATAATAAATAAAAGAATGCTTTTAAAACTAAGGATAATTATAAGTATAAAACTTCCTTATAAACTATTTATAAAGATAATAAAAACGCTCCTTATTTTAATATAAATATTATACCTTTAAATATTAAAGATAGCTATAATCCTAAAGACCTTAAATTATAAGAAATAGATAAAGAGCCCTCTTTTAGGAAAGAAGATAGTAATAAGCCTTATGCTCCTTTTATAGAATATCTTAATATAGTTATTACTATTAAAGATAGGGCGTATAAGTAGCTATCTTAAACTAAATACTATAAAAATACTTACCTTATATACCTCTTAGATAAGTAAGGAAGCGGATAGTTTCTTAAACTAAAAAAAACTTTTAATAAACCCGCTATAATAACTAAGGAACTTACTACTAATACTAAGGGTTTTATAGAAAACCTTAAAGAGGATATTAAAGTTAATAAAGAGGAACTTATATAAGAAAATACTAATAACTAAGTTAAAATCGAATAACTTTTACTCTTTAAGTAGTATAACGAAACGACTATTAAATACTTTTAAGATAGTAACTTAGCTTTAATAAAAAAGATAATTAGACTAAAAGAAGATTACGTATCTCTTTTTATATATATTACTAATTTAATTAAAGATAAAGACGATCTTAAGAAAAAAAAACAATAAGCTAGCTAATAAGCTTAAAGAAGATATAAAATTCCTTAACTTAGCTATTAAAAATATATCTAGACGATATAGCAAGTATTTTAAGATTAATTATAATCTCCGTAATAAGATTATAATTTATATATACTTTTAAAAGTAAAGAGATTCTTAAAAGATATGCTTAAAAACTAGCTAAAAACGTTATAAAACGAGTATAATAACCTTAGACAATATAATAAAATAATTCGTACTAAAGGAGTTTTTATTAATAATATTGCAATAAAGGATTATGCTATTATTAAGGATTTAGTTTTTAAAGCTATTAAGAAGCTTAATAACTTAAATAGACTAGTTCCGTAAAAAGAATTAAGATTTACTAAAAAGTCGGTAAAAAAGGTAAAAAAACTAATAAGTCTAAGAATAATAAAGCTATTTCCTAGTAAAAAAAGCTTACTTATATAAAATAATAATTCTTAAAGTATAAAAATAACCTTTTTATTAAAATAAAGAGGATATCGCCTTAACATATAAATAGATTGCGGTGCGATAAGTAGCTATATTTCCCTTATAATAGTAAATCGTTTAAAACTATGTTATAAAAGAAAAGATAAGCCTTATATGCTTCTTTTAGCAAAAGTATTACCTTTTAAGTATAATAATAGTAAGATTATACTAAAGACTAATCCTCTTAAGTATATAATCGGGATTTATAACTTTTAAGATTCCTTTAACGTCTTAGCTATTAGCTATAATATTATATTAAGACTACCCTTTTTATAGAAACATAATCCTATAATAAATTAAGATAAAGGCCTTTTAAGGTTTAAAGATAATACCTTAAATATTCCTCTTAATAGTTTAATAAAGGAAGACCCCGGAACGAAACCCTTAAACAATTTAAATATAGCAATACTTAACAATAACTATATAAAGAATAGTAACGATAAGGATAATAAAGCTTCTTATATAAATATAAATATCGTATTAATAGATATTGTAACGAAAAACGATAAGACGACTAATACGATTAAAGATAATACGACGACGATTAGTATTAAGCAAGCAAAAACAACGCTAAACCTTAGTAAAGATAATAAAAGCCCTAAAGATAATTATAAAGCTACTTATAATTTATTAAAAGAAAATCTATTAAATACTTTAAAGGATATTAAGCAGTAATACTTTAAGTAAAAAGATAAGAATAAAAAAAACGGAATAAGAGAAAGATTAAAAATAAGATATATAAAAATAGCTTATAGTATTTAGAAGGTACTATTAATTTAAAACACCTTAAAGAGCGAATATAGTATATAAGACGTTTAGAAAGTACTATTAACTAAGAATACCTTAAGGATTGTTATTTAAAAATACCTAAAAATATACTAAAGAGATATTTTAATATATTTACGCCGCTACTTAAAGATAGACTACTACTATAACGTAGTAAAGATTATAAAATTAAGTTAAAAGAAGGCTTTAAGCTTAGATTTTATAAGATATATAACTTAAATAAGAAGTATTTAAAGTTATTAAAAGAATATATTAATAAAAACCTACGAAAAGGTTATATTAAAGAGTTTAAATTAGATTATAAAGCCCTTATACTATTTACTTTAAAGAATAGTAAAGATAAAGAAAAAGTTAACTTTATATTAATTTTAAAGAGATAAATAACGATATAATAAAGGACCGGACTTTATTACCTCTTATAAGCGAAATAAGAGATAGACTAGCTAATAAGTAGTAATATACTAAGGTTAACTTTAAATCTGCTTATAGCTAAATACGCATTAAAGAAGGAGAGGAATTTAAAATAGCCTTTAAAACGCAATATAGACTTTACGAATTTTTAGTTATGCTTTTAAGATTAACTAATATTCCGGTAACCTTTTAAAAGAGAATTAATAGTATACTAAATTCTTATTTAAACCCATTCTACACGGCTTATCTAAATAATATTATTATATACTTTAATACGCTAAAGCAATACTATAAAGAAGTCGATATAGTACTAAAAGCGTTAAGAAAAGCTAGCTTATATATTTTACTAAAGGAATATAGCTTTAATATATAAAAAGTAAAATTCGTAACGTCTATAATTACTCCTTTTTATATAAGAATAGGCCTATAGAAGATTTTAGCAATAAAAGATTAGCTAATTCCTACGAATATTAAGGAAATCCAAAGCTTTATAGGATATATAAATTATTTTAGAAAGTTTATATTAAACCTTTTTAAGATAATTATACTAATATTATCAGTATTAAAAAAAGCTAAAACGGACCCTTTAAAGTAGAACTTAAAAGTAAACGAAGCTTTTAAAAAGATTAAAGGATTACTTATTATAAAGCTTATATTAAATACTTATAATATAAAGAAGCCGTTAAAATTAAAAATAAGTACTTTCAATTTATATTAAGCGCGTAGTTAAGCTAGCGCGATAAAAATAATATTCTTAAACTTATAGCGCTTTACTAAAAGAAGCTAGTAAGTATAAAGATTTATAACTTAATTTATAATAAAGAATTCCTAGCTATTATATATACTTTTAAAGAATTTTAGCATTATATTTTAAGGAATAAATATAAACTTAGGATTTATATAGATTATAAAAATATTAGTTACTTTGCTACGATATAGCAATAAAATACTAAGTAAATAAGATAAGCTAAATTCCTTTTGGAATTTAATTATAAGATTATTTATAAGAAAGGTTTTTAGAATAACTAAGCTAATATAATTAGCTAACGACCGGATCTTAACGATAAAAAAGAGCGTTATAAAGAAACCTTATTATTACAAAATAATAATAGTAATTAAAAGTTAAAGACGTTATTTATACTATTTAACGTATAAGGAGATCTTACTACTTTAAAATTACTTAAGAATTCTTATAAGAACTTAAATAAGAAAGGATATAAGAATCTTAAGTAAGAGGGAAAAATACCGTTTTATAAGAATAAGCTATTCCTTACCTTAAAAACTAAGAAAACGGTTATAATAGATTTTTATTCGCACCCTTTATATAGATATTAAGGTATTACGAAAATATATAATAAAATTAAAAACTATTATAATACTTATAACATTTATAGGAAAATCTAAGGAGTTATTAAGTTATATAAAGTATATAATAAAAGCAAGGCTATGCGATATAAGCCTTATAGTAACTTAATTCCTTTAAAAGTTTCTTTAAGACCGTAGAGCTTTATAGCTTTAGACTTTATTATAAAATTACTAAAGTCTATAGATCCCACGACTAATATAAAATACGATTTTATTTTAGTTATAGTTAATTGTCTTACGAAGTATAGCTATTTTATTCTAACGTATAAAGCTATAAACGTAAAGAAAGTTATCTTAAATCTTTATAAGATATATTATAGCTAATTAAGGACTTTTAAGTTTAATTATTTCGGATAAGGATTAGAAATTTCTTTTAAATTTCTAGTAAGGTTAAACGCAAGCCTTAAGTATAAAGCATAAACTATTTACTGCTTTTTACCTTATTATAAACAGAATAAATAAACGATTAAATTAAACGCTTAAGCAATACCTTAAAAGCTATATAAATTATTAGTAGGATAATTAGCTTTCTAAATTGCTTATAGTATAGTTAGCGTATAATACCTCTTATTTTAAGTTTATTAAGAATACTCCGGTATTCGCAAATTATAGCTTTACTCTTAAAGCTTAAAGGTCTTTTTAACTTAAAGAGGTTATAAGTAAAAAAGCTATATTAAACTCTAACTAGTTAATTAGCTTATATAAATTTATAAACATAAAATTAAAATATATTACTAAGAAGACATCGTATTATTATAATACGATATAGTCTTTAAAACCTTCTTTCTTTAAAGGTAATAAAGTATATCTTTTAATAAGAAATCTTAAACTAATAGACTTAATAAATCTTTAGATTATAAAAAGATAGAACTCTTTAAAGTTATAGAGAAAATAAGAAAGGTTAATTATAAGTTAAAACTTTTAACTAATTTAATTATATACCTTATTTTTTATATATCTTTATTAAAGCCGACTTTATAAGACGCTAAGGTAGCTAAAGAGTTAGACTTAAAAAGAGTTAAAGAGAGCGAATATATAGTAAAAGCTATACTTGCTAAGAAGATAGAAAATTAAGAATACTTTTATTTAGTAAAGTAAAAGGACTATCTTAGTTCGGATAATATTTAAGAACCTATAAAGCACTTAAGAAATACTTTAAGAAAAGATAAGGATTTTAATCGATAAAGCTCTAAAGAGGAAGTATTAGCTTCTTTAAGCTAGGATTTCTTTACTATCCTAAATAGTAAAAGTAAAAGGAAATCTAAATAAGGTTTTTCTTTAAAAAACGATCTATAAAGATAAAAGATTAGGATTTTCTTTAAACAATTCTTTAGGTTTTTCTTTTAAAAGTAGGATTTCTTGTAATATTTTAAATAGTTTTTTAAAAGTTAATAGTAACCTATAAGAAAGGAACGTTTATCTTTTTAAGTTTAAAAAGACTTTAAAAAGGGGAATATATAACGGAAACCTTACTCCGTTAGTAATCTTTAGTACTAAAAATATTAATATTTAGTAAAGTAAATACCGCTAAAAATAAAGAAGTAACTAATAAAGTAAATACCGCTAGTTATAAGTTATAACTATTAAAGTAAATACCGCTAGTTATAAGTTATAACTATTAAAGTAAATACTAGTAGTAATAAGGAGAGATAATATAGCTTAAAAATTAAAGATAGCTAGTATTAGCTATAAGCGGTATAGGTTAAATACGCTTATATTCGGCTTAGGTTAGCTTTAGCTAATAACGGGATTAATATTAAATAGATTAACTAATACTTTATATAATTAACTAATGCCTTATATAAAGCTAAGGTAAGAGGCCTCCTTTTAAAAGAAGATAGAATCTTATAAAAAGTCTTAAGATAAGGATATTTAGTCTTATAAGCTAGTTATAAGTAATAAAGCGTATATTACTTATAACTAATAATAAAGATAGCATAAGCTATTTTTATTAGCTTAAGAAGTAGTTTAATAACCTTATAAGTTATATAAAGTATAAGTTATAAATTAGTATAAAAAAAAACTCTTCGCAAACTAAACACTTACCTATAGCGGGTGCGTATCGCGTTTAAAACTCTTACTAATAATAGGAATAAATTTAGCGGTATTAGTTACCCCCTTAAGACGATATTATAGCGTAGCCGGGGGACGTAGGGGCGAGGGGGTAGTCTACCTCGCACTAGTATCGACTATAGCGCTTAGTATAACGAGACGCCCTTAAGCTTTATATACTTAAATAAAGAGCTAAATATACTTTAATAAAACGATAGCGCGTAGCTTAGCCGGACTATATACAATATTAATAAAAAAAAGGCTTATAACGAAATCGCGGGTATAGTTTTATATACGTAATTTAACGAAGTATAAGCAGTAGTTAAAACCCTCTTTTATACTAAGAAGCGCGCTAAGAGCGTATTAATTATAGTACGGGCTAACCTTAAGCTTTATAAAGCTATTTAAAGCGCGATAAAGGAAGCTATATATAAGGAACTAAAATAAGGCTAAGCTTAAAGCTTAAAAGGAGGACTTAAAAGGACTTAAGTAATAATAGTAGCAGGCCTTAAAGGGCTAGCACGTTATAATATAAAGATAAAGCTAGTCTTGCCTTAATATAAACGCGAGCTAGTAGTAGTCTTAATAAAAGCAACGCTAGATATCTTAAACTATAAGCCGAAGGATATAGTTAAAGCGATTAATATAGCGCTTAATATCTCCTCCGCTATAATAATAAGACGCCTCTTAAGCGGGGATATTATAGTAACGTTTAATATAGCGGCATAACCTTATTAGTAAAACTAAGACTAAGTAAGGAGCGTCTTTAAACTAAAAGTAGCGATAGTATATAAGGCTTATATAGTAATTACGAAGAATATCTTAATAAGGGTCTTTAAAACGAATAAAGTGCTTTTAATTAAGGAGATCGCTAATATTAATAAGGTAGAAGTTATATAAGTATACGTAATACGGCCTTAAACTAAGACTTTAATAGCTATAACCTTTATTATTAGTATAAGTAGCTTAGTAAAAGCTAATAAGCTATGCGATATAGGCTTATTTCTTAAGGCTTAAATATTCCGATATAAGCTATATAATAAGTTAGTTAAACTTACTTAATATTATAACTACTATAAATATAAGTATATCGCTAAATATTATACTTTAATATAACTTTACGCTTACTATATATAGACTTTATATATAGGCGGCGAGGATAAGTACTATATAAAAAAAGGCGAAATCCCTTATAACTATATATCTTATAGCGGATAGCACTTAGTATAGTCCCGCACTTATCCTATAATAGTAAAAGCTTAGGATAAAGTAAGGGACTATTACTTAAACCGCTTATAACGCTTTGCTAGTACTTATAGCTAGCTAGACCTTAAAATCCCCCTCTTCTTTATAGAAGACTAAGGGCTTACTTTATTATAAGCGCGGAAACGCTTTAAGCGGCTAAAAAAAGATAAGTAGATACTATTAGCCCCGCCGGCTAAGGTATAAGCAGTAAGCACTAACCTAAGTAATATTAAACGATATATAACGCAACGGAGTATATCGCTCTTAACTTAAGCTATTACCTTATCTTAAACGATAAACTTTACTTTAACCCCTTATATATAAAATTAAAGGCCCTTTATTAAAATATATAAAAGAGATATAAGCTAGTATAACTAGCCTTTAGCTACCGCGCTAAGTATAACGTAATAGTGCTTTAAAAGATAAAGAAAATATAAGGCTTAAGGGCCTTGCTTTTAAAGGGCATACCGTACTAGCTAGTTTACGGGGAGGGCTATAACGCAATATATATTTATAAGAAGCACGATATAAAGACGTAGATACTATAGACTAAATATAATTAAGGGGAGATAACCTTTAGCGATAGTATAAAGTTAAGGTCCTTATACTCGCTACTAAAAAGAATTTAAATAGGCTTAGCTAAAGCCTTAAAAAAGGTTAATAACTAAGGCCTGCTAGTTTTAATAAAGGACTTTAATATTAATTACTTACTTTAAAACGCTTATAACCGGACTTTTAATAAAGTAAAATAGTTTGTTAAGGAGGCCGTATAGCTTTAGCTTAAGCTAGCTACGCTAAGAGGGGAATATATACGTTTCTTTTATAAGTATAAAAATAGCACGATCGACCTTATATAAGCTACGATAGAAACGGCTATATAGTTTATCGGCCTAAACTTAAACCTTATAAGGTCTAACTATATCTTATAAGTAGTCTCGTTTAAGATAAGTTTTAAGTTAAGGAAGGTATTAGCTATACTAAAGTAAAAGAAAGCGGAAAAAAAGAAGGTTAAGGCGGAAACCCTATCCCGGCTTAAGATATAATAGCTTACGCTTTATAGCTTATAAAAGATCGATATAAAAATAAATAGCTTATATAACGATCTTAATAAAATCGCCCACGCGATAGTCCCGCACTAAAAGTAAGCGATCTTAAGGGGCAATATATAGTTTACCTTAAAGGCGGCTTAAGCTACCTAAGCTATAAAAAGGGCCTAAAGATACTATAAAGGATATAAGACTTAAGTAAACTAAGAAGCGCTATAAAAAGCGGCTATAGCCTAAAAGCGAGCTATGCGTAATATAAAATAAAAATACTAAAATGATTTCCTTAAAGAGATTAGCGCTAATAATACTAAGCTATAAAATATTTAATAGTAAGCGCGGCTATATAGCGGGCTACCCTTAAACTTAGCGTACTTATTACTATTAACTAATAAGGGCTATAAATACTAACTAACCCTTAACTTTAAAGAGAAAGCTTAACTTTTAGTAAAACGCTTTTTTTTAGCCGAAGCCGCAACGCTTTTAAGACTTCCTTAGCGCGCGGCTAAAAAGGAACTTTTTATAAAACGGCGTATCGACCTTATAAATATATCTTAAGCAATAAGCAAAATAGTAAGTTAAAAGGTAGTAAGCTTAAACGGGATCCCCTTTAGCTTCTTTAAGCTTTATAGCTTAGCGCCTTTAGCTTAGCTAGCGATAATCTTTATAGCCTATATAAAGATATCGCACTTTTTAACTTAGTTCCGGTCCGCGAACGTAGTAATACTAAGAAAACTAAGGAAGAAACCTAAGGTATACTATATTACTAAGGGGTAAAGACTTATTTCCCTCTTATTAATAATAAGTAAGATCTTAAAGTAGATTTTAGCTTAAATACTTATAACCGCAGTAAAAGCGAATAAGGTCTTACTTAAAGGATAGTTTAAGAATAAAAAGGAAAGATTTATAAAGGCGGTAATACTTTAAGTAATAAAACTAGTACGTATAACATAAGCTAGAAAAAAGATTATATCGTTCTTTTAACTTAATATTAAAGGAGCCTTTAATATAGTTAACTATAAGAAACTCTTAAGGGAGCTTACCCTTAAAGGCTACCTTAAGTAGTTTATAAAGCTAGCTTATAGCTTTATAAATAAGCGCTACTTAACCCTTTATTTTAATAAAAGAAAGGCTATACTAATTTAAATTACTACTAAGGTCTTTTAAAGCTTGCTACTATCCCCGATCTTATTCTTTTACTATATAATACCCCTTTATAAAAGATTAAAAAAGCTAAAAGGAGTTTATATTATTAGTTTCGCTAAAAATATAAATATCCTTAGCGTTAGCTTTAAAAAAGGATTAATAATAGCGCCGCTTAAAGTAGCTTAAGAAGTATATGCTATATAAGTAAAGGAGTTCGCGGTTAACTTTAAACCTTTAAAAAGTAAGCTTATTTACTTTACGAGAAAATATAAGGCGATTATAACTTTAATCCGCCTTAAGGCTATTATAATAGTGCCGGTTTAAAACGCTAGGCTCTTAAGGGTATAAGTAGACTATAAGCTAAGGTAAAAAGCATACTTTAATAAGCTATACGCTAAGCTAAAGAGGCAGAACCTAGCCCTTATAAAGCTTATAGCGGCTATATAAAGATATACTTTACTTAAGGCTTAAGAAGTTTATAATAACGTCGTCCGGTCTTTTATAATATACGCTATAATTAAGTTTTATAAGATAACCTTAGCAAACGGAAAGCCTTATAAGATAGCCGCGAAACTTATATAGGATTAGACCGCTTACCTTTAAATAGTCGCGGGGGCGTATCGGGCTACCTTAGTTTACTAGCTTAAAGCTAAAACTAAAGTCCCGCTAATTAACCTTTACTTAAACTAAAGAATAGCTAATACCCTTAAGATACTAAAAGACTTTAAAATCCTAAACTAAATCTAACGCGCGTTTATATTAATAACTAGACTACTCCGGCAATAAAGATAACGGCCGGGGCGGCTTACGCCCTTAAGACTACCGCTTGCGGAGGTATTAAGGGGGGTACGGTCTTAAGTTTAGTCCGGCGAGCTTTAAAAAAAGAAAAAGATAAAGGAAATCCTCTTTAAGGAATAAGCTAAATAGTAAAGCTTAAAGGAGGAACTTATTAAATAGCATTAAACTATGCTTTACCCTGCTAACTTACCGCCTTAGTTTAATAAAGCTATAGTGCTTAACCGGTATAAGGCGCTACTTAAGTACTTAAGCTTTATAATTACTTAAATATAAACTAAAGTAATAAGCCTTAAAGACTTCTTATTCCGCTATAATATACTTAAAGTAATATTGCCCTTTTATAACTACGGGCAATAGTAAGATACTACTTACTATATAATAATTAGCTATAAGCTTATAAGTAAGGTAAGGGGGACGCTACTATAGCAACTCCGTAATATAAGCGAAGTATAGGTAAAGCTTTAAAAATAGGAGATAGCGGCTACTTTAATAAAATAGTTTTTAAGTTTAAGGCGCCTATAATAATTCGATTTAGTAATATAACTATACTAAGGGGAAGATAAAGTATATATAGCGGCTCCGGCTATACCTTAGTTAAGAAAGGACATATATTAATTAAATCGTCCCCTTAGCTTAGCTTAAGGGGATAACTTACTAATATAATAAATACTATAAAGTACTAAAACGCTAAAACTTTCCCCCCCTTAATACCTTATTTAGCTTATAAGGCCCTTATCGGACTTATACTAAGCTAGCACTTTAGCTAGCTTTTCCTCTTACTTTCCCCCCTTAATACTACCTTTTTATATTAGTTAATATCTAAGCTTATTATTATTATCCTTAGCGCCGCGTTAAGTATAATTAAAAGTAACTATAAACTTCCCCGCTTAAGGAGTGCTATAAGAACGCCCCGCTTAGCAACGACTATAAGTTAAAGTAACTAGCGCCCTCCCCCTCCTATAGCTATAGCGACTTTAAGTCGCGGCGGGAGTAAATATAAAAAACGTCGCCTTATTAATAGCCCGCTAAGGTATTTACTTCGGGGCTTATAAGGTTCTTACTATTAATATCGAAGGTAGTATAAGGCTAAGCCCGGTAAGGTAACTTAAATAATACTTAATTAATTAAGCGGAGTTAAGCGTTATAAGAAAACTAAAAGGGAGAGACCTAGCCTTACTATAAGTAAAAAACTAAAAGTACTTAAGGTTTAAGCTAAGGTTTTTAGTATCCCCTTTCTTACTAGCTAAGTAAAGAGTAAAGGTAGCGCGAATATACTTTAAAGCGTTAGCTATAAAGCTATTAGCTTTAAAGGCACTGCTTTTAAAAAGGCTATAAACCCGCTTTAATATAGCTAAGGGGACGCCGCAGCCTATAAACAAGCTAAGGGTAAGTAAAGTAAGAGGCGGAGTAAAGTTATTATTATTATTATCGCTACCGCTACCGCTCTTATAGTTAAAGATAATAAAAGCAATATTAAAACTAAGTAAGGGGCTGCCCTTATCTTTAAGGACCTTAGTCTTAGCCTCGTTATTATTATTATTGTTTTTATCCTCTTTTTCCTTTAGCTTATTATTATTAATATTAAGCTTAAGCTCTTTTAAGTTAAATATAACGTTAGCTTTAATAGCCTTTCCCTTACCCTTACTCTTAAGCACCCTTTTATACTTAAGCTTATAAGTAAGGGCGGCGCGCTCTTAAGTATAGGCCTTAGTAAGAGCTTAAGCTTAAGCTTTCTTCTTAGCCTTAGCCTTAGCTTTAAAGTCCTTTAAAACGATAAAGACTTTAAGTAGCGGAGGCTTAAGTAAAGCGAGAGCGGTATAAGCACGTATAAGGTTTAAGTTAAGCAAACGACCCTTAAAAGCGATATCCCGGCCCTTATAGCTACTAAAACTAAAGTAATCGGCTATTATAAATAGTATATTCTTTATACTTTTTAAGTTCCGGGCTATAGCATAAACGGTTTAGTAAATAATTATAATAATGCCGTTAACCTTATTAATAAGCTTAATATTAGCTTTATAAGCCGCGCGCGCGTTATTAATAAAGCGGCTAAGGGTAAAGGCAAGCAGCTTAACGTTTTCGTTAAGGGAGGCCGGGCCGGGGGGAGCACTAAACGTAAGAACCCGTGTTATAATAGCGCCGGCGCGTTACTAAAGCTCTATCGCTATAAAGGCGAGCTTTATATATATAAAGCGCTTAATAAGCCGGCCGGATTTATATAACTCTTTTTAAGCGGCGTAAAGTTTATAAGCCGCGTCCTTACTTATAGCGGTAAGCTATATATAAGATTAGCTAAGGTATATAAGCGGGTTAATATAAGACTACTTACTTAAAAATAAAAACGGTTGCTTAAAAAGTAAGTAATATACGCTTTTATAAAGATAGCTAAGAAAAGATTAGCTATACGAATTACGTATATTTATATAGCGGATATAACGTAGATATATATAAGCTTAGTTTTAATAGCCTTAAAAAACTATAAGCGTATCGTCGCTTAATAAATAGCTTATATATATATAATAAGGAATTTTACGCTTAATACTATAACAAGCCCGGGCCTCTTTATCCTTAGTATCTTTACTTAGCAGCTTAAAGAGTAGACTAATATTAAAGTTAGAAAAAGTAACTTTCTTTTTTAATATAGTAGCGATAGAGATAATAAACGCAATAACGGCGGAACGATAAGTATATAAAAGAGGCGGGGCGGTAAGTATATAATAAGCTTATAAGAAAGATAAGCGCGTCTCCGGTAAAAAAAAAAAGGCGTAAGCGTATATATATAGTATATAAGAGGCTTTATTTTTAAAGCTAAGCGTAAGATTAATAACTAAGTAGCGCGAATAAATAATAGTACCGATTAAGAATATACGTATATAGTAAGGCCCCGAATTCTTATTAGCGGGGACTATTATAAGCTTACTCTTTAAAGTCGCGCTACTTATAAAAGGGGCGCGGGTCGAAATCCCGCTTACTCCTCCCGCCTTTATATTAAGAGGGCGGATAAAGGGGATAAAAAAAGGTTTACTACCTATACCTTAAGCTTAAAGCGCGGTGCTTTAAACCGTAGGCCGCTTAGGTTAAAAGCGGCCTTAGCCTTACTAGGCCGCGTCGAACTGCTTAGTAAGCGGGATATACTCGCGGTAAAAAGCGCACTCTCTTTTTCCTTATATAAAGTTATAAGACCTTATATAAGGCGGACTAAGCACGAATAAAAGGAGGTTTTACCTTAAGCACTCCGGTTTTTCCCTCCTATTTATAAATATCGAATTTCTAAAAACCTAGATTTAGTCTTTAGCATAAACTTAATAATAATATAAATTAGTATATAAAAGTATAGAAAAGTATATAAAAGGAAAGCCTTTTAGTAGCCTTAAAAAGGTATAAAAGGAGGTCTTTCCTCCTTCTTTCTTTAACTCCTTTCCTTTCTTTCTTTCTTTTTCTTTAGCTAGTTTTAATATAAGAAATCTATATAATAAGATACCCTTACTTTATTTAGTTTAGTAGTTAGCACTAAGTCTTAATCTCCCTTTCCGGCTAGTAAATTTAAATTTAATAAATTACGCCTTATTACTTAGTATAAAAAAAAAACTAAGGGGTCCGCTATACTTATTCTTTATAAATATAAATAAATATATAAGAGATAAAAAGAAATAAAAAGATCTTTTAAATAAGTTATAATTATAAATACTTTATATATAAAGTAAATATTAAGCTATAATTTTTAAGTAATACTTAGCTTTTTAATATATTTAAAAGAAATAAAAAGGGCTTTATACTTTAATAAAATATTAAAAGGATATATAAAACAAGAGTATATTTAATATTTCTCTAGAGATAATAAAAGAGTATAAAATATATATAAAAAGTATAATAAAAGCCTTAATAGCTTATTTCTCTTTTACTATTTTTCTTTACTAAAGGTAGTATATAAAATAATATATATATATAAAGTCGTTTTTTTATAAAATAAAATAAATAAGCAATAACTATAAAAGAGGTATAAATATATTATTATAAATCTTAAAGATATACTATATAAGAACTTTAGAATAATAATAATAATAATAATAATAAATAAAAAGCGAGCTATGCGCAATATAAGATAGGAATATTAAAAAGATTTCCTTAAGGAGATTAGCTTTAATAATACTAAGTTATAAAATATTAAATAGTAAGCGTAGCTATATAGTAAGCTACCCTTAAACTTAGCGTACTTATTACTATTAACTAATAGGGCTACGAATACTAATTAACCCTTAACTTTAAAAAGAAAGCTTAAATTTTAGTAAAACGCTTTTTTTTAGCTAAAGCCGCGACGCTTTTAAGACCTCCTTAACGCGCGGCTAAAAAGGAACTTTTTATAAAACGGCGTATTAACCCTATAGATATATCTTAAGTAATAAGCAAAATAGAGAGTTAAAAAGCGGTAGGCTTAAATAAGATCCTTTTTAGCTTCTTTAAGCTTTATAGCTTAGCGCTCTTAGCCTAGCTAGTAATAATCTTTATAGCCTATATAAAGATATCGCACTTTCCGACTTAGTTTTAGTTAACGAATATAGTAGTGCTAAGAAAACTAAGGAAGAAACTTAAGGTATACCGTACTACTAAGGGGTAAAGACCTATTTCCCTCTTACTAACAATAAGTAAGATCTTAAAGTAGATTTTAGCTTAAAAACTTATAATTATAGCGGAAGCAAACGGGGTCCTGCTTAAAAGATAGTTTAAAAATAAAAAAGAATAGTTTATAAAAGCAGCAATACTTTAAGTAACGGAATTAATACGTATAACGTAGGCTAAAAAAAGGATTATATTATTCCTTTAACTTAATATTAAAAAGGCCTTTAATATAGTTAATTATAAGAAACTTTTAAAGGAGCTTACCCTTTAAGGCTACCTTAAGTAGTTTATAAAGCTAGCTTATAGCTTTATAAATAAGCGCTACTTAACCCTTTATTTTAATAAAAAAAAGACTATACTAGTCCGAATTACTACTAAGGTCTTTTAAGGCTCGCCGCTATCCTTAATCTTATTTCTTTACTATATAATACCCCTTTATAAAAGATTAAAAAAGCTAAAAGAAGTTTATATTATTAGTTTCGCTAATAATATAAATATCCGTAGCGTTAGCCTTAAAAAAGGATTAATAATAGCGCGGCTTAAAGTAGCTTAAGAAGTATACGCTATATAAGTAAAGGGGTTTACGGTAAACTTTAAACTTTTAAAGAGTAAGCTTATTTACTTTATAAGAAAATATAAAGCGATTATAACTTTAATCCGCTTTAAGGCCGCTATAGTAGTGCTAGTTTAAGACGCTAGGCTCTTAAAAGTATAAGTAAACCGCAAGCTTAAGTAAAAAGCATACTTTAACAAGTTACGCGCTAAGCTAAAAAGGCAAAACCTAGCCTTTATAAAGCTCGTAGCGTTTATATAAAAATATACCTTACTTAAGGCTTAGGAAGTTTATAGTATAGTCGTTTAGTTTTTTATATTATACGCTATAGTTACGTTTTATAAGATAACCTTAGTAAACGGAAAGCCTTATAAGATAACCGCGAAACTAGTATAAGATTAAACTACTTACTTTTAAATAGTCGCGGGGGCCTACTAAGCTACCTTAATCTACTAGCTTAAAGGTAAAACCTAAGTCCCGCTAATTAACCTCTACTTAAACTAAAAAATAGCTTATACCTTTAAGAGATTAAAAGACTTTAAAATCTTAACCTAAATCTAATACGCGTTTATATTAGTAGCGAGACTGCTTTAGCAATATAAATAATAGCTAAAGCGGCCTATGCCTTTAAAACTACTGCTTATAGAGGCATTAAAAGGGGTATAGTCTTAAGTTAGGTTTAGTAAGCTTTAAAAAAAAGGAATAAAGGAAATCCTCTTTAAGGAATAAGCTAAATAGTAAAGCTTAAAGGAGGAACTTATTAAATAGCGCTTAACAACGCTTTACCTTACTAATATACCGCCTTAGTTTAATAAAGCTATAGCGCTTAACTAGTATAAGGTGCTACTTAAGTACTTAAGCATTACGATTACTTAAATACGAACTAAAGTAATAGGCCTTAAAGACTTCTTATTCCGCTATAATATACTTAAAGTAATATCGCCTTTTTATAACTATAAGTAATAATAAGATATTATTTACTACGCGATAATAAGCTATAGGCTTATTAGTAAGGTAAGGGGGACGCTATTATAGCGACTTTATAACGTAGGTAAGGTGTAGTTAAAGCTTTAAAAATAAAAGATAGCGGCTACTTTAATAAGATAGTTCTTAGGTTTAAAGCGCTTATAATAATTTAATTAAGTAATATAACTATACTAAGGGGAAGATAGAGCATACGCGGCGGCTTTAGCTATACCTTAATTAAGAGGGGACGTATATTAATAAAATCGTCCCCTTAGCTTCGCTTAAAAGGATAACCTACTAATATAATAAATACTATAAAGTACTAAAACGCTAAAACCTTCCCCCTTAATACCTTATTTAGCTTATAAGGCCCTTATCGGACTTATACCGGGCTAGTACTTTAGCTAGCTTTTCCTTTTACTTTCCCCTTTTAATACTACCCCTTTACTTTAACTAATATCTAAGCTTATTATTATCGTCCTTAGCGCCGCGTTAAGTGCGACTAAAAGTAACTATAAACTTCCTTATTTAAGGAGTGCTATAAGAACGCCTTACTTAGCTATAACTATAAGTTTAAGTAACTAACGCCTTCTTTCTCCCGCGGCTATAGCGACTTAAAGTCGTAGCGGGAGTAAATATAAAAGACGTCGCCTTATTAATAGCCCGTTAAGGTATTTACTTTAAGGCTTATAAGGTTCTTACTATTAATATTAAAGGTAGTATAAGGCTAAGCTAAGTAAGGCGACTTAAATAATACTTAGTTAACTAAGCGGAGTAAAGTATTATAAGAAATTTAAAGGGGAGAGACTTAGCCTTACTATAAGTAAAAAACTAAAGGTACTTAAGGTTTAAGCTAAGGTCTTTAATATCCCCCTCCTTATTAGCTAAGTTAAGAGTAAGGGCGGCGTAAATATACTTTAAGGCGGTAGCTATAAAGCTATTAGCTTTAAAAGCATTGCTTTTAAAAAGGCTACGAACTTGCTTTAGTATAGCTAAGGGGATGCCGCGGCCTATAAATAAGCTAAGGGTAAGCGAGGTAAAGGGCGAAGTAAGGTTATCGTTATTATTATTATTACCGCTACTGCTCTTATAATTAAAAACGATAAAAATAGTATCGGAACTAAGTAAGAAGCTACCCTTATCCTTAAGGACTTTAATCTTAGCTTTATTATTATTATTGTTATCTTTATCCTCTTTTTCCTTTAGCTTATTATTATTAATATTAAGCTCGGGCTTCTTTAAGTTAAATATAATATCGGCCTTAATAGCCTTTCCCTTACCTTTACCTTTAAGCACCCCTTTATACTTAAGCTTATAAGTAAAGGCGGCGTGCTTTTAAGCATAGGCCTTAGTAAAAGCCTAGGCCTAAGCCTTCTTTTTAGCTTTAGCCTTAGCCTTAAAGTCCTTTAAAATAATAAAGACCTTAAGTAGCAAAGGCTTAAGTAAAGCAAGAGCGGCATAAGTATATATAGAGTTTAAGTTAAGCAAACGACCTTTAAAGGCGATATCTTAGCCCTTATAGCCGCTAAAGCTAAGGTAGTCGGCTACTATAAATAGTATATTCTTTATACTTTTTAAGTTCTAAGCTATAGCGTAAATAGTTTAGTAAATAATTATAATAGTGCTATTAACCTTATTAGTAAGCTTAGTATTAGCTTTATAGGCCGCGCGCGCGTTATTAATAAAGCGGCTAAAGGTAAAGGTAAGTAGCTTAACGTTTTTATTAAAGGAGGCTAGGCTAAGGGGAGTACTAAATAGAAGAGCCCGTGTTATAATAGCGCCGGCGCGCTATTAAAGCTCTATCGCCGCGGAGGCGAGCTTTATATATATAAAGCGCTTAATAAGCTAGCCGGATTTGTACGATTTCTTCTAAACGGTATAAAGCTTATAAGCCGCGTCCTTACTTATAGTAATAAGCTATTTAAAAAATAAGCTAAAGTATATAAGTAGGTTTAATATAAGATTACTTACTTAAAAATAAAAATAGTTGCTTAAGGAGTATATAATATATACTTTTATAAAGATAGCTAAAAGAAGATTAGCTATATAAACTATATATACCTATATAGCGGATATAACTTAAATATATATAGGCTTAGTTTTAATAGCTTTAGAAAACTATAAGCGTATTATCGCTTAATAAACGGCCTATATATATATAATAAAGAATTTTACGCTTAGTGTTATAATAGGCCCGGGCCTTTTTATTCTTTATATCCTTACTTAGTAGCTTAAGGAGTAGACTTAAATTAAGGTTAGAAAAAGTAACTTTTTTCTTTATTATAGTAGTAATAAAGATAACGAATATAATAATAGCGGAATAATAAGTATATAAAGGGGGTAAGGCGGTAAGTATATAATAAGCTTATAAAAAAAATAAGCGCGTTTTTAGTAAAAAAAGGAGAAGGATAAGTATATACGCGCGGTATATAAAAGTCTTTATCTCCGGAGCTAAGCGTAAGATTAATAACTAAGCGGCGCGAATAAATAACGGTCCCGATTAAGAATATATACGTATAGTAAAGCGCCGAATTCTTATTAGTAGGGACTACTATAGGCCTATATTTTAAGGTCGCGCTACCTATAAGAAAGGCGCGGGTTAAAATCCCGCTTACCCCTCCCGCCCTTATATTAAAAGGGTAGATAAAGGGGATAAAAGAGGGTTTATTACTTATACCTTAAGCTTAAAGCGCGGTGCTCCGGACTATAAGCCGCTTAGGTTAAAACCGGCCTTAGCCTCGCTAGGCCGCGTTAAACTACTTAGCGAGTAGGATATACTTATAGTAAAAAGCGCACTCTTTTTTACTTTATATAAAGTTATAAGACTTTATATAAAGCGGACTAAGCGCGAATAAAAGGAGGTTTTACTTTAAGCACTTTAGTCTTTCCCTTTTATTTATAAAATATCGAATTTTTAAAAACCTAAATTAAGTCTTTAGCATAAACTTAATAATAATAATAATAATAATAATAATATAGCTATTTAAATAATACTAATAAGTTAAAAAAACTCTTCGCAAACTAAATACTTGCTCGTAGCGGGTGTATATCGCGTTTAAAACTCTTACTAATAATAAGTATTAATTTAGCGGTATCGGTTACCCCCCTTAAGACGATATCGTAGCGTGGCCGGGGGTCGCGGGGGCGAGGGGGTAGTCCGCCTCGCACCGGTATCGACTATAGCGCTTAGCGCAACGAAACGCCTTTAAGCTTTACGCACTTAAATAAAGAGCCGAATATACTTAGATAAGATAACGGCGTATAGCTTAGCTAGACTATACGCGATACTAATAAAAAAAAGGCCTATAATAAAATCGCGGGTATAGTCCTATACGTATAGTTCGACTAAGTATAAGTAGTAGTTAAAACCCTCCTCCGCTTTAAGGAGCGCGCTAAGAGCGCGCTAACCGTAGTATAAGCTAACTTTAAGCTCCGTAAGGCTATTTAAAGCGCGATAAAGGAAGCTATTTATAAAGAACTAAGATAAGGCCGAGCTTAAGGCCTAGGGGGAGGACTTAAAATAACTTAAGCAATAGTAGTAGTAGGCCTTAAAGGGCCGGCATAATATAATATAAAGATAAAGCCGGTCCTGCCTTAGTATAAACGCGAGCTAGTAGTAGTCTTAATAAGAGCGACGCCGGATATCTTAAACCGCGAGCCGAAGGATATAGTAAAAGCAATTAACATAGCGCTTAATATCTCTTCCGCTATAGTAGCGAGACGCTTCTTAAGCGGGGATATCGCGGTAATGTTTAATATAGCGGCACGACCTTATTAGCAGAACTAAAACTAAGTAAGGAGCGTCTTTAAACCGGAGGCGGCGATAGCGCGTAAGGCCTATATAGTAATTGCGAAGAATATCCTTATAAGGGTCTTTAAGACGGATAAGACGCTTTTAATTAAGGAGATCGCTAATATTAATAAAGTAAAAGTTATATAAGCGCGAGTAATACGCCTTTAAACTAAGACCTTAATAGCTATAACCCTTATTATTAGCGTAAGCAGCTTAGTAAAGGCTAATAAGCTATATAATATAGGCCTATTCCTTAAGGCCTAGATATTCCGATATAAGCTATACGATAAATCGGTTAGACTTACTTAATACTATAACTATTATAAATACGGGCATATCGCTAAACGTTATACCTTAATATAGCTTTACGCTTACTATAAAGGGACCTTATATATAGGCGGCGAGGATAAGTACCGCGTAAAGAAGGGCGAAATCCCTTATAACTGCGTATCTTATAGCGGGCAGCACTTAGCATAGTCCCGCACCTACCTTATAGCGGTAAAAGCTTAGGATAAGGTAAGGGACTACTACTTAAACCGCCCGCAACGCTTTGCTAGTACTTACGGCTAACCGGACCCTTAAATCCCCCTCCCCTCTATAGAGGATTAAGGGCCTACTTCGTTATAGGCGCGGAAACGCCTTAAGCGGCCGAGAAAAGACGGATAGACGCCGTCGGCCCCGCCGGCTAAAGTATAAGCAGTAAGCACTAACTTAAGTAATATTAAACGCTATGTAAAACAACGGAGCGTATCGCTCCCGACTTAAGCTATTACCTTATCCTAAACGACGAACTTTACTTTAACCTTTTATATATAAAATTAAAGATCCTTTATTAAAATATATAGAAAAGATATAAGCTAGCACGATTAGCCCTTAGCTACCGCGCTAAGTACGATATAATAGCGCTTTAAGAGATAAAGAAAATATAAGGCTTAAGGGCCCCGCTTTTAAGGGGCGCACCGTACTAGCTAGTTTATAGGGAGGGCCGTAACGCAATATATATTTATAAAAGGCACGATATAAGGACGTAAATACCTTAAACTAAATACGACTAAGGGGAGATAACTTTTAGCGATAGTATAAGGTTAAGGTCTTTATACTCGCTACTAAAGGGAATTCGGATAAGCCTAGCTAAGGCTTTAAGTAAAGTTAATAGCTAAGGCCCGCTAATCTTAGTAAGGGACTTTAATATTTATTACCCGCTTTAAGATACCTATAACTAGACTTTTAATAGGGTAAAATAGTTCGTTAAGAAGGCCGCGCGGCTCCGGCTTAAGCTAGCTACGCTAAAAGGGGAATGTATATGTTTTTTCTATAGATATAAAGATAGCACGATTAACCTTATATAAGCTACGACGGAAATAGCTATATAGTTTATTAGCCTAGACCTAGACCTTATAGGGTCCGACTATATCCTATAAGTAGTCTTATTTAAGATAGGCTTTAAGCTAAGGGAGGCATTAGCTATATTAAGGTAAAAGGAGGCGGAAAAGAAGAGGGTTAAGGCGGAAACCTTATCTTAGCTCGGGATATAATAGCCTACGCTCCGCAGCTTATAGGAGATCGATGCGGAAATAGATAGCTTATATAACGATCTCGATAAAATTGCCCGCGCGATAGTCCCGCACTAAAAGCAGGCGATCTTAAAGGGCAATATATAGTTTACCCTAAAGGCGACTTAGGCTACTTAAGCTACGAAAAGGGCCCGGAGACACTATAAAAGATATAGGACTTAAGTAAACTAAGAAGCGCTATAAGAAGCGGCTACGGCCTAAAAGCGAGCCGTGCGCGATACGAGATAGGAATACTAAAGAGACTTCCTTAAGGAGATTAGCGCTAATAATACTAAGCTATAAAACGTTAAACGGTAAGCGCGGCTACGTAGTAAGCTACCCTTAGACCCGGCGCACCTATTACTATTAATAGGTAAGGGCTATAAATATTAACTAACCCTTAACTTCGAAGAGAAAGCTTAACTTTTAGCGGAACGATTCTTTTTAGCTAAAGCCATAACGCTTTTAAGACCTCCTTAACGCGCGGCTAAAAGGGAACTCTTTATAGAACGGCATATCGACCTTATAGATATATCTTAAGCAATAAGCAAAATAGCGAGTTAAAAAGCGGTAGGCCTAAATAAAGTTCCCCTTAGCTTCTTTAAGCTTTATAGCCTAGCGCTCTTAGCCTGGCTAGCAATAATTTTTACGGCCTATATAGAGATATCGCACTTTCCGACCCGGTTCCGGTCCGCGAATATAGTAGTGCTAAGAAAACTAAAGAAGAAACTTAAGGTATACTATATTGCTAAAGGGTAGAGACTTATTTCCCTTTTACTAATAATAGGTAAAATCCTAAAGTAAATTTTAGCTTAAAGACTTACGACCGCGGCGGAAGTAAACGGGGTCTTGCTTAAAAGATAGTTTAGGAATAAAAAGAAGAGGTCTATAAAAGCGGCAATACTTTAAGTAACGGAACTAGTACGCGTAATATAGGCTAGAAAAGGGATTATATCGTTCCTTTAACTTAATATTAAGGGGGCCTTTAATATAGTTAACTATAAGAAACTTTTAAGGGAACTTACCCTCCGGGGCTACCTTAAGTAGTTTATAAGGCTAGCCTATAGCTTTATAAATAAACGTTACTTAACCTTTTATTTCGATAGAAAAAAGGCTATACCGGTCCGAATTATTACTAAGGTCCTTTAAGGCTTGCCGCTTTCCTTAATCCTATTCCTTTACTATATAATACCCCTTTACGAAAGATTAAAAAAGCTAAAGGGAGTTTATATTATCGGTTTCGCCGATAATATAAATATCCTTAGCGTTAGCCCTAAGGAGGGATTAATAATAGCGCGGCTCGAGGCGGCTTAAGAAGTATACGCTATATAGGTAAAGGAGTTCGCGGTAAACTTTAAACCTTTAAAAAGTAAGCTTATCTACTTTATAAGAAAACATAAGGCGATTATAACCCTTATCCGCCTTAAGGCCGCTATAGTAGTGCCGGTTTAAGACGCTAAGCTCTTAAGGGTATAGGTAAACTATAAGCTTAAGTAAAAGGCACACCTTAATAAGTTACGCGCTAAGCTAAAAAGGTAAAACCTAGCCCTTATAAGGCTTATAGCGTTTATATAAAAATATACCTTACTTAAGGCCTAGGAAGTTTATAGTAAAGTCGTCCGTTCTTTTATAGCATACGCTATAGTTATGTTTTATAAGATAACCCCGGCGGATAAAAAGCCTTGCGGGATAGCCGCGAAACTAACATAAGATTAAACCGCTTACCTTTAAATAGTCGTAAGAGCTTACTAAGCTACCTTAGTCTACTAGCTTAAAGCCGAAACCTAGGTCCCGCTAATCGACCTTTACTTAAACTAAAGAATAGCCGATACCTTTAAAAGACTAAAAGACTCCGGAATCCTAAACTAAATCCGACGCGCGTCTATATCGGTAGCGAGACTACTCTAGCAACGCAGACGATAATTAAGGCGGCCTACGCCCTTAAGACCACCGCTCGCGGAGGTATTAAAGGGGGTATGGTCTTAAGTTAAGTCCGGCGAGCTTTAAGAGAAGAAAAAGATAAAGGAAATCCTCTTTAAAGAATAAGCTAAACGGTAAAGCTTAAGGGAGGAACCTATTAAATAGCGCCGGACTACGCTTTACCCCGCTAACTTACCGCCTTAGTTTAATAAGGCTATAGCGCTTAACTATTATAAGGCGTTGCTTAAGTACTTAAGCTCTATAATTACTTAGATATAAACTAGAGCGATAAGCCTTAAAGATTTCCTATTCCGCTATAACGTACTTAAAGTAGTATCGCCCTTTTATAACTACGGGCAACGGCGGGACACTATTTACTATACGATAATAAGCTATAAGCTAACTAATAAGGTAAGGGGGACGCTACTATAGCGACTCCGTAATACGGGTAAGGTGCGGGTAAAGCTTTAAAAATAAAAGACGGCGGCTATATTAATAAGATAGTTCTTAGGCTTAAGGCGCTTATAATAATTCGATTTAGTAATATAGTTATACTAAGGGGAAGATAAGGTATATATAGCGGCTCCGGCTATACCTTAATTAAGAGGGGATATATATTAATTAGATCGTCCCCTTAGCTCGCTTTAAGGGGATAACTTACTAATATAATAAACGCTATAAAGTATTAAAACGCCGAAACCTCCCCCTCTTAAGACCTTACTTAGCTTATAGGGCCCTTATTAGACCTACCCCGGGCTAGCGCTTTAGCTAGCTTCTCCTCTTAATTCCCCCCCCTTAATACTACCCTTTTACCTTAACTAATATCTAAGCTTATTATTATCGTCCCCGGCGCCGCGCTAAGTGTAATTAAGAGTAATAGCGGACTTTCTTATTTAAGGAGTGCTATAAAAACGCCCCGCTTAGCTACGACTACAAGTTAAAGTAACTAGTGCCCTCCCCCTCCCGCGCTTATAGCGACTTAAGGTTATAGTAAGAGTAGACGTAAAAGAAGTCGTCCCGCTAGCAGCTTATTAAAGCGTTTACTTCGAGGCTTATAAAGTTCCCGCTATTAATATTAAAGGCGGCATAAGACCGAGCTAAGTAAGGCGACTTAAATAATACTTAGTTAACTAAGCGGAATTAAGCGTTATAAGAAAATTAAAGGGAAAAGACCCCGCCTTATTATAAGCGAAAAACTAAAGGTACTTAAGGTCTAAGCTAAGGTTTTTAGTATCCCCTTCCTTACTAGCTAAGTTAAGAGCGTAAACGGCGCGAACACGCTTTAAGGCGGAGACCGCGGGGCTATTAGCCTTAAAGGCACTGCTCTTAAAGAGGCTATAAGCCCGCTTTAGCGTAAGCAGGGGGACGTCGCGGCCTACGGATAGGCTAAGAGTAAAAAAGGCAAAGAGTAATATAAGGTCGTCGTCGTTATCGCTATTACCGCCGCTCTTATAGTCGGAAACGATAAAGACCGAGTTAAGACTAAGTAAGGGGCTATCCCCGTCCTTAAAGACCTCGGTCTCGGCCTTATTAGCGTTATCGTCGTCCTTATCTAGCTCCTCCTTTAACTCGTTATTACTAATATTAAGCTTAGGCTCCCTTAAGTCGGATATAATATCGGCCTTAATAGCTTTTCCCTTGCCCTTACCCTTAAGCACTTCTTTATACTTAAGCTCCCGGGCGAGAGCGGCGCGCTTTTAAGTATAGGCCTTAGTAAAAGCCTTAGCTTAAGCCTTCTTCTTAGCTTTAGCTTTAGCTTTAAAGTCCTTTAAGATAATAGGAACCTTAAGTAGCGGGGGCTTAAGCGGTGCGAGGGCGGTATAAGCATATATAGGGTTTAAGTTAAGCAAACGACCCTTAAAAGCGATATCTCGGCCTTTATAGCCGCTAAAGCTAAGGTAGTTCGCTACTATAAATAGCGTATTCTTTATGCTTTTTAGGTTTTAAGCTATAGCGTAAACGGTTTAGTAAATAACTATAATAGTGCCGTTAACCTTATTAGCGAGCTTAGCGTTAGCCTTATAAGCCGCGCGCGCGTCGTTAATAAAGCGGCCGAGGGTAAAGGTAAGTAGCTTAATGTTTTTATTAAGGGAGGTAAGACTAAGGGGAGCACTAAACGCAAGAGCCTATACCGTAGTAACGCTAGCACGCTACTAAAGCTCTATCGCCGCGGAGGCGAACTTTATATATATAAAGCGCTTAATAAGCTAACCGGATTTATACGACTCCTTTTAAGCGGCGTAAAGCTTATAGGCCGTATCCTTACTTATAGCGGTAAGCTATAAAGGGGATTAGCTAAGGTATATAAGCGGGTTTAATATAAGATTACTTACTTAAAAATAAGATTAGTTGCTTAAAGAGCATACAATATATACTTTTATAAAGATAGTTAAGAGAGGATTAGCTACGCGTACTATACGCGCCTATATAGCGGATATAACTTAGATATATATAAGCTTAGTTTTAATAGCCCTAGAAAACTATAAGCATATTATCGCTCGATAGATAACCTATATATATATAATAAGGAATTTTACGCTTAGTGCTACGATAGGCCTAGGCCTTTTTATCCTTAGTATCTTTACTTAGTAGTTTAAGGAGTAGACTTATATTAAGGTTAAAAAAAGTAACTTTCTTTTTTAGTATAGTAGCGATAAAGATAATAAGTGCGACGATAAAGGAACGGCGGGCACGCGAATAAAGCGGGGCGGTAAGTATATAATAAGCTTATAAGAAAGATAAGTATATCTTTAAAAGAAAAAGAAGAAGTGCGAGCATATACGCGCGGTTAGTAAGAAGCTTTATCTTTAAAGCTAAGCGCGGGATTAGTAACTAAGCGGCGCGAATAAATAATAGTCCCGATTAAGAATATACGCGCACAGCGGGGCGCTAAATTCCTATTAGTAGGGACTATTATAGGCCTATTCTTTAAAAGTCGCGCTACCCGCAAGAGGGGCGTAGGTTAAAATCCCGCTTACCCCTCCCGCCCCTATATTAAGAAGGTAAATAAGGGGGATAGGAGAGGGTCTACTGCCTATACCTTAGGCTTAAAGCGCGATACTTTAGACCGCGGGCCGCTTAGGTTAGTAGCGGCCCTAGCCTTACTAAGCCGCGTTAAACTGCTTAGTAAGCGGGATATACTTATAGCGGAAGGCGCACTCTCTTTTTCCTTATATAAAGTTATAAGACCTTATATAAGGCGGACTAAGCATAAATAAGAGGAGGTTTTACCCCGGGCACTCCGGTTTTTCCCTCTTATTTATAAATATCGAATTTTTAAAAACTTAGATTAGGTCCTTAGCGTAAACTTAAAAAAAAAAAAAATTTAGCTATTTATAACTACTAGTAGTAAATTTAATAGCTATTATTTAAGCGGCGTAGTTATAAAAAAATATAAGCCCGTTTAAAAAAAAGCTATAATAAACTTTAAGTATACTACTTACTTATTACTTTAATAACTTAAAGTAGGTTATTAATATAAAAGCTATTATAAAGGAGTAAAATATACTCTTACGCAGCCTATAGGCTAAATATAGCATAAATAACATATAATATAAATATGCTAAAATATATATTAAATCCGCTATATAATTTTACATACTATTTATATTTTCTTTTATTATTCCACGTATATATAAGCAAGATATAAGCAGATTAAGAAGAGGTGTATATAGAGACTATATGCATAATCCGTGCTAAGTCGCTACGCTACCTTATATTCCTTACGGAATTAATCCCTAGGCTTATAAATATAATATTAACTTAATAATAGCTATTAGCCTATTATATATAACTACGCTAAATAAGGGGCTCTTTTTTAAATTACTTAAGTTACTTATAGCTTAGGAATTGCTTATATAAGGAGGCCTTAGTCCCCCCTTTACCTTAAATAGATTATTAACCTTATATATATATATATTACCTATTTTTTTACCTTTTCGCATACTCTTTATATCTCTATAATCCCCTTACTTATAGCTATAAGCCTGCTTTCTTCTATATTTATTTACTCCTTAATTAGTTATAAGCCCGGCTTCCCTTTAAGCTAGACTTACCCCTAACCCTTACTAACGTTTTTCTAACTATTACGTAATCGGAAAATTCTAGTAAAACTCTTTCTTACTTTTTACGTAGTCGCGCTTACTAAGAGTCTTTTGTCCGGAATACTCCCGATTTCTTTTTAGACTCGGTTCCTTAGTTTTCCCCCTCTCCTCCTCTTTCCTATACCTTATGTTTTTATAACTATATCTTTAGGACTATATTAAACATAAAAAACCTTATAAACTTCTTTCCCTTTAAAATAACGAACGCACTTTAAAACACAATTTTCCCTATATTTTTTAGACCCTTCGTATTATATTCCTTTACTAATATCCTTTCGATTAATATTTCTTACCTCCTCTCTTTTTAATTAACTTTTATACTAAAATATCTCTCGAAAGAATCTATAAAAAACATAGCTACTAAGAACGACTATTAATTTAGTAAGCTAAAAGGTTCTTTAAATTATTCCTCTTAGTTACTTTAAATAGAATCCGTTTTTATCTAGGAGAAAGCCGCCGGAGCCGTCTCTTAAGATCTATATGCTAAATCCGCGGAAATCCTTGCCTTTCTACGTCTTATAGTTAAGGATAGTCCTCTTTTTAAGATAAAACACTATACGACTATAAAGTTAGCTTAAGAAGCTTTAAAAACCCGTTATAATCTAGTGAATTTTACCTTAAAATTTCTTCTTATAAAAGAACTATTTAATATAACCCTTAAAACCTATACTTCGATCGAGGTATATCTAAATAAGGTAAAAGAGCTTTTCGATAAGCAAAATACACGAGAAATTAAAATCCTTAAGGTAGTGATTATTACCTAGATTTTAAAATGCTTAAATAGCTCTTATTTTAGGTTTATAACTAATATTTCTTAAGCTCTTTAAGATAACGCTTAAGCCTATACTTTAAAATTACTTTCTTCCTCTTTAATTAATAAGTTTAAAAGGATTAAAGCTTTAAAAGGTCCCTCTTTTAATTAGCTATTCTTTTTATATAGTAAAAAACCCGCCTTTTATAAGAATTATAAGAAAAAGGGCTATGCTATATAAGACTATTTTTAGCTTAAGGAAAATAAAGATAAGGCAAAGGCAGTAGGTTTTAAACCTAAAGCTTCTTTTTCTTCTTCCTCTTTTTATAAAAGGCCCCTTTTAATTAAACCTTCTCGGGACTATTTAAAAAGAAATAATAGGCGTTCTATACCTATACCCTCCTTAAGAGAGTCTTCTTAAGAGAGAGTTTAAGTTACTAGAAAATTAGTAGTTAAAGGCCGAAAAAAAAGACGGATTTCCTTTTTTAAAGAGTCCTTTCCCTTAAGAGAAATACCTTATATTTCTAACTCCTAAGCTTAGGTAAATAACCCTCCTCTTCCCTTTATACCCTCTATACCCTCTATACCCTTTATGCCCTCTATACCCTTTATGCCTTCTATACCCTCTATACCCTCTATACCCTCTACCCCCTTTATATCTACTATACCTCTTTTATATACACCTCTTTTATATACCTCTTTAAAAGAGAAAAAGAAAGCTAATATAAAACATATTATAAGACCTTAAAAGCCCCTTCTTTCCTCTATTTCTTAGGTTATTTTTAAGGTAGATAAAAATGTTATAAAAATAAAGAAAGGGAAAATATAAAACTTTATCTTTAATATAAAGGCTCTAAGCATATAGTATATAATAAATCACTCCTTTCTTCTTATAAAGATATATATATAACTATTACCTAGGGAAAAGCGTCTTTTATTATAGTTAAAGGCGTAGGAAATTTATATTTTAAATTTCTTAATAGCAATATACGCTATATATCAAAGAACTGCCTTTATATACCCTAAATTAGTATTAATATAATAAGCTAATTATCTCTTTTTAATACCTCTGCTTAAATAAGTAAAGATAAAGATAATATTACTCTCTTAAATAAAGAGGCAAACATATTTATATAAGGCTTTGTTAATAACGGCCTTTATTATATCCTTATAGTTATAAAGACTCGCTTTTAAATTAACAATAAAACATATAATATAAAAAACTCTATAAACAATATACCTATAAATAATAAACCTATAGACAATACATTTATAAATAAAGATAAAAAGTCTATAGATAAAAAGAAGACTATAGATATACTTCTTTAGCATAAAAGATTAAGACATATAAATTATAAATCACTTTATAGATACTTAAGAAAAAGGTATTCTAATATAAATATAAACAAAGCTAATATAATAAAGATAAAGCAATGCGAAGCTTGTATAAAAGCTAAATAAATAGATAAAAAGAAAAAGACTCCTTCGAGAAGGAAATATCTCTTTTTAGATAAAATACATACTGATATTTAAGGCCTTATAAAAGCCCCTACTTATAATAAATACACATACTTTATATCCTTTCTAGATACTGCAACTAGATATCTAAGAATATACCTTATAAAAAGCAAGGCAGAATGTCTGCCTAAATTCTTAGAATATAAACAGGAATTAGAAAATAATATAAATAAGACTACTATAAAAGAGGTTTTCTTTAATAATGTAAGAGAATTTATATATAATATAAGACCATACTGCCTAAAAACGGCCTGATATATAATACATGTCCTATATATACCCCTTATTCTAACGGCAAAATAGAAAGGATAAATAGAACTATACTTAATAAAGTCCGAGCTATGCTTTTTACCTTAAACTTACTAAAATACCGATAGGGTAAGGCTATTTTAATAGCTATATATATATATAATAAGTCCCTACACTTTACTATAAGTTTTATATCCCTTGTAGAAAAGAAGAATAATATAGCTTTAAGTTTAGAAGACTTAAATAAAATAAAGGTATTTAAAAGCACTATATTTTATAATAATAAAACTCTTAATAATAAACTAAAGCCTAGAGCTTATAAAGGGGTAATAATAAGCTATGAAAATACCGCTTATAAAGTATATAACCTTTCTAAACGAAAAGTTATAATTTCTAAAGATATAACTATACTAAAGAATAACTTCTTAAATAAAAAGGGATATACTAATTTTAATAATATGCCCTCTTTAAATAAGATGCTAAATAACGATAATACTAAAAATAATAGTACTAGTAATAATAATAATAATAATAATAATAATACTTATAATACTAATAATACTAGTAATACTAATACTAATACTAATAATATAAATAAAAGTAATAATAATATAAATACGAAAGATATTAATAATATAGATAATAATACTAGCAATACTTATTAAAAGGATTAAGGGATTAAAGTAAAAATACTTAAGAAGCCTACTAAATACTATAAAGAATTTATAAAATACCTTATATAAAATATAATAATTAATAATAATAATATAAAACATATTTATTACGGAACGTAAGATATAAGCGCTCCGGCTACTTATATATCGGTATATAAGATATAAGTATATAAACGATAATTAGCGTCCTAACCCTTAACGAAGGCCGGGGCGAGACCTTTTAGCAGTGCGGTATTATCGCACTATCTCTTTATAGTAAATAGTAATAATTCCTTTAGCGTAGGTTCGATCCCCGCGCGAGAAAGTAAACCTATAAGTCCGTACGGAAATAAGGCTCCCCTTAAGCGCGCATAATAATATAAGCGTACGTAGCTTTTAGCTACTAGCTTAATAAACTAAGGAGGCCTTATCTTATAAATAACGAGGACGTTATCGTCTTTTCTTTTAAGGCGGCAATTATTACGGAACGTAAGATATAAGCGCTCCGGCTACTTATATATTAATATATAAGATATAAGTATATAGATAATAATTAGCGTCCCGACCCTTAACTAAGGCCGGGGCGAGATACTACGCCTTATAGCGTAAGGATAAGGGGATAGGGCGCGGACTAATTACCGCTAGTCGGGGCCGGTACTATAAACTAATTACCGGTAGTCGGGCCGGTATAATAAACTAATTACCGTATATAAACGTATATAAAGGTTTAGAAATAGTAAAAAGCTTAACTATTCTTAAAGATATAGCTAGCTACTTTATACTTAGTTTTTTAAGCTAGTTTTAAGGATCTTAAACTATACTATTTATAGTGCGTAGATAAACCGTAAATATCCTTATAAAATCGCTTAATAAACTAAATATAAGCCCGGTTAGAAATACTATAGACTATAGTTAAGGAAATCCTTTAAATATCCTTAAATATCCCTGAAAAATCGCGATAAGGTTTATCCTATATCTTTTAAGGTGCTTTTATAGTTTAAAACGGGTCGAACTATAGTTAAAATATCTTATAGAAATCCTTAAAAATCCTTTAAAGATACTAGCGAAATCCGCTTAATAGTTTTTATAGTATCTTTTATAGTTAAAGACGTCGTAAGCTATAGTTAAGTAGGCTTTTAACTCTTTATAGTATTATCTTAAAGACCTTAGCGGGGTCCGATTAATAATATTCGTCGTATCTCTTTAAGCGAGCCTTTATAGTATATGCTTTAAGCGTTCTTATTATAAGGTTTTATAAAGCTTCCTTAAGAGTAAAGTAAGGAGTTTAAGCGTAGCTATTTAAGTTTTATAATAACTCCTTTAAGTAAGAAAGAAAAGCTAATATCCTTATTAGTTTAAAGTAAAAATAAAGTAAAGAGGGTACTAAGTAATAGCTTTATAGTAGCGTCTTTATACTATATTAATAGTGCGCCGTCCTTATCCTTTTAATAGTTCTTTTTAGCCTATTTAGCTAATAGTAGCTTAGTAGCTTAAGATAGTTAGTTAGCGGCTTTATTGTAAATTCTTACCTTATATTTAGTCGTGCGGCTTTATCTTTATTAAGGCAATTAGCGCGTTTAGCTAAAACTTATAGTAAGGTTTTCTAACTCTCCTTTAAAGCGTGCGTTTAGGCCTTTATTAAGCAATAAGAAGTCTCCGCGCTAAGGAATACTTAAGTTCCTTAATAAGATATATTATAAGAGACTAGCTTTATTTAGGCTTTATTTCGTATTATTATCTTACTTACCCTTTTTATACCGTTTTTAATCCTCCGCTAAGTCTCCCGTTTTACTTACTAGCCTTATAAGCCGCTTATAAGCGAGATATTATATCCTACTTACTACTACTATTATAATTATCCCCTGCTTTCCGTTACTAGGCTTTTTAACCTATTATCCTTTTTATACGGCACTACTACTTATGCCTTTCCGCTAACTAACGCGCGTCTAGCTACTAAGAAGGTATTAAAGTAAAAGTAAGCTATCTTATTAATATTAATAAGTATAGTTAATACCGGGGTATTAAACGTTTATATTTTAGCTTAAAAGCGGGTAATAAGGTCTTTAATAGCCTTAGTACCTAACTCCTTACTTTTAAGGTTCTAAACGTGCTTAATAGTCTTAAATAACCTTTATATAAAGGGGGCCTTAAAGGTAAGAATATATAGCGCGTAGTTAAAATAGCTAGTAAAGCGGATATCGAAGCCTAAGAACTTTATTATTTAAGTTAAAGTTAAGTCGCGTTTAGACTCTTTATAGGCTTATAAGTAGAACTTAGTATAGTTTATAGCTAAGCGGAAACTCTTAATTATTAAGATTTTATTACCGGAGTATAGGCCTATAAAGCTAGGTTTATTAAGGATTATATTAATTACTACTAGCGGCTTTTATAGGATTAAGCGGCGGAATATATCGCGAGGCTAGTTATCGCTATCTCCTTTAGTTAAGGAAGGACAGCGGATAAACTATAGTAAGGCGCTTATACGCCTTTATATAGCTAGGCTAAGTATAGCGGTAAGCGGAAAGAGCGTTTATTAAGTAAGATTAAACGGGTCCTTAAGGCTTATAGCGGCTATAAGCTAAGAAGGGGATTTTATAGTATAAGCTAGACTATATATAAAGCAAGATAGGGTTTTAACTATAGTAGCTTAAGAGGCTGTTATAAACCTAGCTATAAACTAGTTAAGCTAAGCCTTAAATATATAGTTAAAGACGGCGCGAACGTTATTTTAATCGTTTAGCTAAAGCGGGTTTTTACTAGCTATAGCGGCTATTATAAATCTTAAGACTATAGTAAGGTTAGCTAACTTTAAGGCATTAAGTATTAGCTAGTTATTCCGCTAATAAAGATTTCCGGCTACGCCTTAAAAATATATAAGCGGTAAGGGCTTTTAGATAGTAAGAGCTAAGTAAGAGGTATAGCTAAGTTACTATAAAACCGGCCGTTTAGACCTTATTATAGAATAAGGCTAAGAGGCAAGTCGTTTAAGTTTAGTATTTAAAGAGGGTAGTATAGGCCGTCCTTTATAGTGCCGTAGTTTAAGTTAAATCTATTAGCTTAAGCGCGGCTATAAAAAGCGGCGTAAGTTTATACGGAAGCTTAAACCTAAAGGTTTTAACTCTCGCTAAAGGACTTAAGGCTATAAAGGATAGCCGCCTTATTTCTATAAAGCTTAAGAGCTTATCTATATCCTTTATATTAAAGGCGTAGGGGCTTATAAGAGAGCGGGCTAAAAAGGTAGTTATAAAATAGCTAGTCTTAGTTACGGGAGACGTTAAACAATAAAAGGACTTAAAACGTAAGTATAAGAATTATAGGCTTAAGGTAGTAAAGGTTATATATATAAGAGTAAGTAAGGTGCGGCGGGCTATAGCTAGCGGTAAAGGGAAATATAGTTATAAAAGGAAAAAAGGAAAGGAGAAAGGGCGGGTAGTAAAGAGAATTTAAATAAGTATGCTATAAGGCTAAAAAGGCCTTATTACTTAAGGTAAACAGCGGTATATAATTATTAAAATAACTAATTACTTTAAGTATAGTAAGTTATAGTTTTTTATAACTTATAATAGCTTTTAAGTTTTATGCTTAAGCTTAACCGCTTAATTCTCTTAGTTAAAGAGTTTTATATTAAGTTATAAAGGCCGCGCGTTATACTTTTATCTAAACTACTTAAGTAGCTAACTCCTTTTATGCTTTTTTAAAGGCTTTTATAATTTTTAGTAAGAAGACCGCTTTTTTATTTACTTATAAGTTATAGCTACTTAGTTAGCCTTTTTAAGCTATAAAAAACTCTTTCCTTAGCTTTCCGCCGCCTTTCTTTATTATATAGCTTTATAAGATTCGTTTTACTTCTTACTTATTTAAGTAAAGTATCTTTTTATCTTAAACTAGTCTTAAGCGTATAGTTAGCTCGTCCGCTAAGTATAGTTATACTACTAAAACGACTAAATAAATATTAAAGGACCTTTTTATATCTAGCTAGTATATAAGCTATTTTACTTTAGCGGTAACTTAAAATAGCTTAGTATGTCTTTTTTAAAGCTTTGTTAGTTTACTATCCGCAATATAATAGCCTTTATTAAGCTATAACTAAACTTAATCGCTAAGCTTAAATTTTAATAAGCGGTATTTCTTATCGTATTTATCCTTTATAGCGGCTTAAGTATAAGCAATAGCTAACTTAGCTTCTTTTTATAAGACCTCTTAGTTTTATAAGTATAAGTAGTTACTAAAAAACCAAAGGCCGTTATTTATTCTTATCCTTATAATAAGCTTATTAAAGGCCGCGTAAATTACTAAGGAGAAGGAATTATTAAGGCTAAACTAAAAGGCGATTAGTATATTAGTTTAATATAAGTCTAGGAAATTAGCAGTAAAGAATCGTAGCGCGATTTTTATAGTTTAGTTTCGCCTTTTTAATAGGCCGTTAGTTTAAGGGTGCTAAGCGGTAAATATAAAAAGCTTTAATTTAAAGGCTTACTATAAAGTCCGCTAAAAAGCTAAAGTAAACTTTATATCCCGGTTAAAGATTATCTACTTTAAAATCCCTTAGTTAATATAAAGTAGTTTAGTATATAACGCTTATACTTAGTCTTCCGCTATAAACTAGTTATTACTTAAGATAAGAAGATATATTTTTAAGAATTTATCGGTTATAGTTAGTAAGGTATTAAAAAAGTTCCTTATAGGATCTTTTTATAGGGATTCTTTAGCTTAAACTACTAAGAGCTTAATAATAAAGTTTATTGCTATTATATAATATAAAACTAGCGGGCTTTAAATCGGGATAAGCTACCTTAATATTTTACTTTAATCGGTTTAGTTATAGTAGTAAGCATTATAGCCGTCTATAACCTCGTCTATATATTTATTAAGCTATAAAATTAAGAAGCTTTCCTATAAATCCTATTATATATAGGTGCGGCTAGTATAAAAATATTTAGTATAAGTATCTTTAACGATCTCCTTAGCGTAGGTCTTTAGGATATATAGTCTCCGGCGTTTATCGTTTTTTATAAAGTATAGTAACCCCTATAACTAAAAGAATAAAAGTCCGGAGACCCCGTCCTTATCGCTAAGCTACGCTATAATTTTTACTTATTATATATCCTCTATATATCTATTAATTATGTTTTAGCGGAGTAGCAATTTAATTAATACTTCCGCGTAAAAAAATACGCAGTTTATTATCTTATCTTCTTAAATACGTTTTAATTCCCCTTCTTAGTTTAAGGATACTAGCTTATCGTCTTAGTATAGTAAACGTAAAAGCGCGTCCGGCATAACGTTTTCGACGCTTAAGATATAGCATACCTTAAGCGGGAATTAGCTTAAGTATTAAGACGCGAGGACTAGCTTATTATTAAATTTTATATTAGTAAAGAATAAGGATTTTTAGTATACGATTCCGTAAGTACTTATATAGTCGGTAAAGATAACTACTTATAGCGTTCTTATAAATAGTACTATAGTATATAACTTATATACTACTTATACTAAACCGGCTACTTTAAGTTTTATAAGCTAGTATTAAGGTTCTCCGCTTTAAAGGGCGCGGCTAAAGTAAATAATAAGCTAAACCTTAGTCCGGGCTAGTAGCGTCTTTTTATCTTATTTTATACCTTATTTTAAGTAAAAGGCTATAGCCGCTACTCCGTATTCTTAAGATATATCGATCTAAATAAATAGTTATCGGGTAAGGTCGAAGTAGTAAATCGTTTAAAGCTTAGTAAGTTTCTTAGTTAGAATTACGAAAGCCTTTTTTTCTTCTAGAGTAGGCTAAAAAGCGGCTTTCGCGGCGTATTGAGCTTATCCTTAGCCCTTTAAGGAGACTCCTTCTTCTTATCCTACTTAAAGCAGCTCCGTCTTTCGTTTTTATAGGATATCGACTTCCTTAGCGAAATATAAGACTATATAGCGTAGCTACTTAGTAAAGCCGATTTATTTCTTAAGCTATTAAAGGTTCTTTAAAAACGCGATATCCTTTAAAGCTTATATGCGTTTATTTATATTTATTAAGCTAATAATATCTACCTTAAATCTAAGGAGCTATATAAATAGGTATGCTAAAAAGGACTTTAGTTTAAATAAGGTAATATTATAGTTATAAAAGGCGCGGAATATAGCCTTTAAATATTAAAGGTATTCTTTAGCTATATTAAAGTAAATAATAATATCGTTAATATAGGCCGCTATATATTCTTAGTATCTATAAAGGACGTTATTAATAAACCTTTAAACGTATACTAAGGAGTTTTTAAAGCCTATAAGTATTATAAATAATCTTTTTAGCCCGCGATAGCTTATAACTATAAACTATTTTTAGTAGTTTTAGTAAACTAAGAACTAATAAAAAAACGATTATATGTTTACCGTACTAATAAACTTCTTTCCTTAATAGCGTTTAATTATATCGCTTTAAAAGGGCATTAAGTAGGCGTTTAAGGTAATAATAGCGTTAATCCCTTATAAGTTTATAATTACTTATCCTTTTTCCTTTCCGTTTACTATTTTTAAGACTATAAATACTAGCGCTATAAACGGAATTAGCCTATAAACTTATTTTAATCGGCCTTACGCGGTTAGCTAGCTAAATATTATATTTACTACCTTCTTATCTTTATCGCTTAATAAGTATAATCTTAATACGACTTATTAGTATTACTATCCTTTTATTAAAAGAATATGTATATATTTAGATTTATTTATTTATACTACTCCCTCGTACTTTTAAAGGTAAGGAAACGATTAAAGGATATCTTAAACTTTTAATACGTATTTTAAGTCTTTAGCATAGATCTAAACGCCTTTATTAGTAGTAAGTTTAAGTAAGTCCTTAGTTCGGCCGATTTTAAGTTTATAGTTTATAGTAAGATCTTTTTATAAAAAGTCTTTAGCGGGGTTTATTCTATCCGGATTTTCTATAAAGGCTTCCGCTAAGGGAGTAATAGCATTAACCTCCTTATATAGCTAAAACTACTTATTAAGGTCTATAATTATCCTTACCTTTTAGCTTTAGCGGAGTACTAGTAGTTCTTTAAAATAGTTTATCGCTATAAAGCTTTTATAATCTTATATTATTATCTAGGCAAGCTTAAGGTTATCGGGGAAAAATATTATATTACGCCTTAATAGCGGCGCTTAAACCTATATAGGTTAAGCGTAGCTAGAACTAGCTAAAATCGTTATAATAACTAAGCAGATTACCTATTTATATATCGCTAGTCTTAGCTAAACTATCTTAACTTTAGCTTTAATCCTTTTATAAGCCTTAATCTATAAGACTAATATAAAGTTAATAAGATCCCCTTAGTAAAGAATTAAAAAGTCTTAGCTAAGCAATATATTAGCCGCTAAGCGTTTTACTATTTAAGCGCTAATCCTTACCTTTATAACTATAAGGCTGCTATTTAGCCTTCTTAGTATATACGCGGTAAATTCCGCTTATTTAATAGTAGCTATCCTTCTTACTTCTTAAATAGGAATTTATTAAGAGAAGTTTATAATTACGTCTTAAAAGGTCTTTACTAAGTCGGCTTAAATAAGGCTTTAGTCTACCTTAGTATTTATATAGGCTTTAATGCTTATCCTAGGCCCTTCTTTTTTATAGATTAATAAGCGTATATAGGTAAATTATAATAGCTTATTAAGGTTTAATAGCTAAACGTCGGGGGAAGCCTTAATTATTTAAACGCTTTATAGCTTTTAAATAACTACTTATTATATTAAGCTATATCTTTATATAGTAACGTCTTAGTTAAGGTTAAGGGGGTATTTATCTTCGATATATTAATAAAGCTTATTCTTTAAGGGGAATACTTCGCTATAAAATCCGCACGCTTTATCGGCCTCTTATACTAAGTCTGCTATAATATAGATTACGGTTTCTTTTAAGCTTTCGTTAATATCTAACTAAGCTTTTTTTATATCCTACTTTTTATCCTTAAGATAGTTATTAGTCTTTACTATAGTTCCTTTTTTAGTTATAAGGTATGCCTATTTTAGCTTTAGTATTAATAAGTATATAGTCTTAAAAGTCCTTATTTTCTTAAGTTAAAGGACCTTAACTTATATTTTTAGCTATTTAAGCGGGTTTTCTTTTTAACTTAGCGAGCGCTATAAAGCTTAAGGTATATCCGCTTTTATTAAGCGGTTTAAAAACGTAACCTTTAGTCTTAACAAGCCTTTAATAAATAGCTAAGGCGTCCCGGACTATCTTTTAAGTATATATAGGGTATAGCTAGTCGGCCCTTACCTTTTTATAGGTTAAACCTATTTCTTTCGCGTTAGTAAGTGCTTTTAAGATCCTTAAGTATATTTAACTTATAGCTAAAGAAGAATTTCCTTATATTCGTTAATCTATTTATTAATATTCTCGTTCCTTATTAAACGTTATAAGGACTTTTATAAGTAAACGTCTAGCTTTTAGTAAATTACTATAGTTAAGTAGTTTAATTAGTAAAGCGCGGCCTTAGCTTTATATTATAAGCGCGATATCTAAGACTTAAAGTTAGATCCCGCTACTATATCTTTAATAATAAAGTACTCTTTATTAAGTACTTATATTACTATATTTAAGCGGATTTTAAACCGTTTTTATAAGGCGGATATCTATCGGCTTAATTTAATGCTAAGCTCGCTAAGTTCTTCTTATTATAGTTTTAAAAGGTCCTTAAAATACTATTCCGCCGCGCTTCCTTAAAAAAAGGAGGGCAATTAAATAGCTAATTTATCCGCATAAGCCTTACCTTTATTAGCGTTTCGGTAAATAAAGTTAATAAAACGGTTTATTCCTTAAAACGTACTAGCTTTATTATCTTCTTAGACTTTATCGAAGGATGCTTTTAAAGGTCTTAATAAGTTAAATCTCCTTATATCCTTAGCTTATAGTTAAGGTTTTTCTTAAGGCTTAGTAAGCGCGTCTTTTTTTCTTAATACTTAAAAGAGATTAAGGAATTATTTATTCGATATTACTACTATTCTTACTAAAAGGCTTAAGGCTATACTTAGTCTTAGTATCTATATACTTAGTATAGATAGGTTTAGCCTACTAAGGGTATCGCTTACCGCGTCTTTATCGCTTATTATTAAGGTCTTAGTCTTAATATTCTCGCTAAGCGCTTAACCTTCCGTTTTATATATATTTTAAAATCCGGTGCGCTATAAGGCCCTTAGTATAAAAAGCTTGTTATTATTAATTAAAAGTCCTAAAAATACCTTAGTTAGCGCGGCTATAGTAAACAAGGCTAAATAATAATACTAAACTAAGAAACTACTAAGTATCCTTTAAAGCGGATTTTTAGTTAAGGTTTTTAAGCTAAACTCTATTAGCAATACGCAGTAAAAATATCTACTAAGCTTATCGTCTTAAGGAAAGAGTAACTTTATTATAGGCTTAATCCGGAGGGTATTTAGTAAGTAAGGAGCCGGATAGTTTTAAGGTTAGCTTATCTTTACTTCTTTTATTTAAAGGATAATCAATCCGTTTAAGTAATACTAAATCTAGTTTACTTAATTATATAGATTTTATCGTTTTATAGTTTATCCTTTATTAGTATTTTAAAAGCGGATTACCTCTTAAAGAGTAGTAGGTTTAGCTTAGTTAAGCAAGACTCGTTTTATATCCTATTTAGCTTTATAGGTTATCGCGGTATAGTATATTAAAAAAAAGTAAGGGAGATTATTAAACTAATATACTTAGTAAGCCGCGGCTTCTTCCGCTTTTATAGCTTACTTATCTTAAAGTTTTATTATAAGCGCGTTAAGGAAAAGGTGCTTATTATTAAAGTTAGACTTAAAAGCTAATAAAAGCTTCTTACTAAAGAAAATATTATTTAGTATCTAACTTCTTATAAAATAAGTACTTAATTATGCGATATAGTCGCTCTTAGCTTAGTAGATATTTAAGGGATTTCTATTTTAATAAGTAGCAATTACTACTATTTACTACGCCTTATAGCATAAAAATAAAGGGATAAAGCGCGGACTAATTACCGCTAGTTAAGGCCGGTACTACGGACTAATTACTACTAGTTAAAGCTAGTACTATAAACTAATTACTACTAATTAAGCTAGTATAATAAACTAATTACTATATATAAACGTATATAAAGGTTAAGGAATAGTAAAAAGCTTAACTATTCTTAAAGGTATAGCTAGCTACTTTATACTTAGTTTTTTAAGCTAATTTTAAGGATCTTAAACTATACTATTTATAGTACGTAGATAAACTATAAATATCCTAATAAAATCGCTTAATAAACTAAGTATAAGCCCGGTTAAAAATACTATAAACTATAGTTAAGGAAATCCCTTAAATATCTTTAAATATTCTTTAAAAATCGCGGTAAGGTTTATCTTATATCTTTTAAGGTGCTTTTATAGTTAAAAATAGGTCGAACTATAATTAGGATATCCCGCGGAAATCCTTAAAAATCCTTTAAAGATACTAGCGGAATCCGCTTAATAGTTTCTATAATATCTCTTATAGTTAAAGATATTATAAACTATAATCGGGTAGGCTCTTAACCCTTTATAGTATTATCTTAAAGACCTTAGCGGGGTCCGATAAGTAATATTCGTTATATCTCCGTAAGCGAGCTTTTATAGTGCGTGCTCCGGGCGTTTTTATTATAAGGTTTTATAAGGCTTCCTTAAAAGTAAAGTAAGGAGTTTAGGCGTGGCCGTTTAAATTCCGTAATACTTATGCTAAATTAATATGCTAATTACTTTTTAGTTTAGCTTTAATAATTCCTTTTTCTTAGTAATATACGCGGCCTTTAGTAAGCTTATTATAAGGATAGGAATAAAGAATAGCTTTTAGTTTCTTAATAACTACTTATACTTATAAAACTAAGAGGTCTTATAAAAAAAAACTAAGTTAGTTATTACTTATACTTAAGCCGCTATAAAGGATAGATATAATAAGAAATACCGCCTGCTAAAATTTAAGCTTAGCGATTAAGTTTAGCTATAGCTTAATAAGGGCTACTATATTACGGATAGTAAACTAGCAAAGCTTTAAGAAAGACATACTAAGCTGTTAAAAGTTACCGCTAAAGTAAGAAAGCTTATATACTAGCTAGATATAAAAAGATCCTTTAATATCTATTTAGTTATTTTAATAGTATAACTATGCTTAGTAAACGAGCTAGCTATATACTTAAGCTTAATTTAAGATAAAAAGATACTTTACTTAGATAAGTAAGAAGTAAAATAAATCTTATAAAGCTATATAATAAAAAAAGGCGGCGGAAAGCTAAAGAAGGAGTTCTTTATAGCTTAAAAAGGCTAGCTAAGTAGCTATAACTTATAAGCAAACAAACAAAAGGTCTTCTCGCTAAAAATCGTAAAAGCTTTTAAAAAAGCATAAAAAAAGTTAGCTACTTAAGTAGTTTAAACAAGAGTATAATATACGGCTTTTATAACTTAATACGAAACTCTTTAACTAAGAGAATTAAGCGGTTAAGGTTAAGTATAAGAATTAAAAGCTATTATAAGTTATAAAAAACTATAACTTACTATACTTAAGGTAATTAGTTATTTTAATAATAATATACCGCTATTTACTTTAAGTAATAAAGCCTTTTTAGCTTTATAGTATACTTATTTAAATTCTCTCCGCTACCCGCCCTTTCTCCTTTCCTTTCTTTTTTTTATAACTATATTTCCCTTTACCGCTAGCTATAGCTTACCGCACCTTACTTACTCTTATATCTATAACCTTTTTTACTTTAAGCCTACGATCCTTATACTCCCGTTTTAAGTCCCTTTACCGTTTAACGTCTCTTATAGCTAAGATTAGCTATTTTATAACTACCTTTTTAGCCCGCTCTTTTATAAGCCCTTACGCCTTTAATATAAAGGATATAAGTAAGCGCTTAAGGTTTATAAAAATAAGGCGGCTATCCTTTATAGCCTTAAGTCCCTTAATAAGAGTTAAAACCTTTAAGTTTAAGCTTTTATATAAACCTACGCCGCCTTTTATAGCCGCGCTTAAGCTAATAAATTTAACTTAAACTATAGCACTATAAGGGATAGCCTATATTACCCTTTTTAAATACTTAACTTAAACGACTTGCCTCTTAGCTTTATATTATAGTATAGTTTAGATAGCCGGTTTCGCGGTAACTTAGCTATACCTCTTACTTAGCTTTTATTATCTAAAAGCCCCCGCTGCTTATATCTTTTTTAAGGCGTATTAAGAAATATTTATTAATAGAATAACTAGTTAATACTTAACGCCCTTAAGTAAGCTAACCTCGCTATAGTCTTAATATTTATAGTAGCCGCTATAGCTAGTAAAAACCCGCTTTAGCTAAACGACTAAAACGATATCCGCGCTATCCTTAACTACGTATTTAACGCCTAGCTTAACTAGTTTATAGCTAGGTTTATAGTAGCATTTTAAGCTATTATAGTTAAAACCTTATCTCGCTTTATATACGGTTTAGCCTATGCTATAAAATCCCCTTCTTAGCTTATAGCCGCTATAAGCCTTAAGGACTTATTTAGTCCCGCTTAGCAAACGCTCTTTTTACCCGCCGCTATACTTAGCTTAGCTATATAAAGGCGTATAAGCCCCTTATTATAATTTATCCGCCTTCCCTCTTTAACTAAAGGAGATAGCGATAATTAGCCTTATAATATATTCCGCCGCTTAATCTTATAAAAGCCGCTAATAATAACTAATATAATCCTTAATAAGCCTGGCTTCGTAAGCTTATACTCCGGCGATAGGATTATAATAATTAGGAGTTTCTACCTAGCTATAAACTATACTAAGTTTTGCTTATAAGCCCGCGAAAAGTCTAAACGCGACTTAACTTTAACCTAAGTAATAAAATTCTTAGGCTTTAATATTCGCTTTATCGGCCGTACTAACTACGCGCTTTATATTCTTACTTTTAAGGCCCCTTTTATAAAGAGGTTTTTTAAGACTATTAAGCATATTTAAAACTTTAAAAGTAAGGAGTTAAGTACTAAAGCTATTAAAGACCTTATTACTTACTTTTAAGCGGGAATATAAACGTTTAATACCTTAGTACTAACTATACTTATTAATATTTATAGGATAGCTTACCTTTACCTTAATACTTTCTTAGTAGCTAAACGCGCGTTAGTTAGCGGAAAAGTATAGGTAGTAGCGCTATATAAAAAGGATAATAAGTTAAAACGCTTAGCGATAAAAAGCAAGGGATAACTATAATAGCGGTAGTAAGTAAGATATAATATCTTGCTTATAAGCGGCTTATAAAGCTAATAAGTAGTATAGGAAATTTTGTAAAGGATTTAAAATAGCGTAAAAAGGTAAGTAGGATAATAATATAATATAAGGCTTAAATAAAGCTAATTTCTTATAATATATCCCGCTAAAGGATTTAAGTATTTTATAGCGCGGAGACTTTTTACTACTTAATACGTGCTTAAATATATACCTTAAAGGAAAGTTAAAAAACTTTATTATAAGTTTTATTTAAACGCATTAATCGCCTTAATAAAAATAAAGACATATAACTAAATAAAAAGCAAGGACTTATAATAAAAGCCGCTTATTAACTATCTTAAGCTACTTAGCTACTATTAGCTAGATAGGCTAAAAAAACTATTAAAATAATAAGGATAGCGCACTATTAATATAGTATAAAGACGCTACTATAAGTTTATTACTTAGCCCCCCCTTTACTTTATTCTTACTTTAAACCGATAAAGACGTTAGCTTTTCTTTCTTACCTTAAGGAGTTATTATAGAATTTAAATAGCTATACCTAAACTACTTACTTTACTTTTAAGGAGCTTTACGGAACCCCGCGATAAAAACGCTTAAAGCATATACTAAAAAAGCTCGCTTAAGGAGATATAATAAAGATTACTAGTTAAACCTTACTAAGGTTTTTAAAATATAACTATAAAGGGTTAAGAGCTTACTTAATTATAGTTTACGATATCTTTAACTATAAAAGATACTATAAAAACTACTTAGCGGATTCCGCTAGTATCTTTAAGGGATATTTAAGGATTTCCGTAAGATATCTTAACTATAGTTTAACTTATTTTTAATTATAAAAGCACGTCGGAAGATATAAGATAAACCTTACTATATTTTTTAAGGATATCTAAGGATATTTTAAGGATTTCCTTAATTATAGTTTATAGTATTTTTAACCGGGCTTATATTAAGTTTATTAAGCGATTTTATAAGGATATTTACGGTTTTTCTACGTATAAATAATAAATAAAAAAATAGTATATTTAAAGATCCTTAAAATTAGCTTAAAAAACTAAGTATAAAGTAGCTAGCTATGCTTTAAAGAATAAATAAGCTTTTTACTATTTTTAAACCTTTATATATGTTTTTATATAGTAATTAGTCCGTTATATTAGCTTAACTAGCGGTAATTAGTTTATAATACTAGCCTTAACTAATAGTAATTAGTTTATAGTACCGGCCTTAACTAATAGTAATTATTTATTACGGAATCTAAACGGCCACGCTTAGACTCCTTACTTTACTCTTAAGGAAGCCCTATAAAACCCCGCGATAAGAACGCTTAAAGCACGCACTACGAAGGCTCGCCTAAGGAGATACGACGAATATTACCGGTCGGACCCCGCTAAGGTTTCTAAGACATAACTATAAATAGTTAAGAGCCTACCCGACTATAGTTTACGATATATCTAACTATAGGAGATACCGTAGAAACTATTAAGCGGATTCCGCTAGTATCTTTAAAGGATTTCTAAGGATTTCCGCGGGATATCCTAATTATAGTTCGACCCGTTTTTAACTATAGAAGCACCTTAAAAGATATAGGATAAACCTTACCGCGATTTTTAAGGGATATCTAAGGATATTTAAGGGATTTCCTTAATTATAGTTTATAGTATTTTTAACCGGGCTTATACTTAGTTTATTAGGCGATTTTATAAGGATATTTATAGTTTACTTTACGTACTACGGATAGTATAGTTAAAGATCCTTAAAATTAGCTTAAAGAACTAAGTATAAAGTAGCTAGCTATGCTTTTAAGAAATAGATAAGCTTTTTACTATTTTTAAACCCCTATATATAATTACGTACGGTAATTAGTCCGTTATACCGGCCTAACCGGCGGTAATTAGTCTATAGTACCGGCCCCGACCGGCGGTAATTAGTCTGTAGTACCGGCCTTAACTAGCGGTAATTAGTCCGCGCCCTATCCCCTTATCCTTACGCTATAAGGCGTAGCACGTTTTATAAAGGACTAAAGGAAGAAGTTTAAGACGAAATTTACCGCTTAAATAAGCTAAAGACGCTATTAAACTATATTAGTTTAGCGGTTTAGATAGATAATAAGCAGTGAAAATACCGGTAATAAAGGAAATACTGTTTAACTCCCGGCGGGGTTATTAAGAAAAATAATAAGAAGTAAAAGCGAGACTTAAGTTACGATATAATAGACTTAAATACCTTAAAAGCGAGCCCGCTAAAGCCCGCTAAAAAAGCTATTTAATGCTTTAACTATATAAAGGAAGGCTATATCGTAAAAGACTATATTAAGAAAAGGAATTCCTTTAAAGGAAGGAATATACCTATTTATAAAAATAATACTCTCTTAGCTTATAATCCGCAATATACTTTACTATTACCTTTAACTAAGGATATTAAAGTTAATGCTAAGCTTATAATACTAACCTTTAGTCCGTTTAAGACTAGTTTGCTTATAAAGAGTCTTTATAAAGAAAAACCTAAGATTAAGCTAAAAGCTAAAAGCTTAAATAACTAGCAAAGAAATGCTTTTAAGATTAAGGATAATTATTAGTATAGAACTTCCTTATAGACTATTAATAAAGATAATAAAAACGCTCTTTATTTTAATATAAACGTTTTGCCTTTAAATATAGAAGATAGCTATAATCTTAAAGACCTTAAATTATAAGAAATAAATAAAGAGCCCTTTTTTAAAAGAAAAGATAGCGATAGGCCTTTTACTCCTTTTATAAAATATCTTAATATAGTAATAACTATTAAGGATAGGGTATATAAGTAGCTTTTTTAAACTAAATACTATAATAATAACTACTCTATATACCTTTTAGATAAGTAAGGAAGCGGCTAGTTTCTTAAACTAAGAAAGACTTATAATAAACTTATTATAACAATTAAGGAACTTACTATTAATACTAAGGTTTTTATAAAAAACCTTAAGGAAAATATTAAAGCTAATAAAGAGGAACTTTCGTAAGAAAATACTAATAACTAGATTAAAATTAAATAACTCTTACTCTTTAAGCAGTATAACGAAACGACTATTAAAAACCTTTAAAATAGTAACCTAGCTTAAGTAAATAAGATAATTAAGCTAAAGGAAGATTATATATCTCTTTTTACGTATATTACTAATTTAATTAAAGATAAAGACGATCTTAAGAAAAAAAACGACGAGCTAGCTAATAAGCTTAAGGAAGATACGGAATTCCTTAACTTAGCTATTAACAATATGTTTAAACGATATAGTAAGTATTTTAAGACTAATTATAATCTTCGTAATAAGAATTATAATTTAAAAATGCTTTTATAAGTAAAGAGATTTTTAAAAGAAATGCTTAAAAATTAGCTAAAGGCTAAGTAAGAAAAGATTAATAACTAAAAACGATAAAGGGAAATTAATCGTACTAAAAGTATTAATATTATTAATAAAGCAGTTAAGAACTATAAAGCTAGTAAAAATCTAGGTTTTAAAGCTTATAAATAGCTTAGTTACTTAAATAGACTAATTCCGTAAAAAGAATTAAGATCTACCGAGAATTTAGTAAACGAGGTAAAAGACTAATAAGCTTAAGAATAATAAAGCTATTTCTTAGTAAATAAAACTTGCTTACGTTAAATAATAATTCTCGAAGTATAAAAATAACCCTTATATTAAAATTAAGAGGATATCGCCTTAATATATTAGTAAATTGCGGTGCGATAAGTAGCTATATTTCCCTTATAATAGTAAATCGTTTAAAATTATATTATAGAAAAAAGGATAAGCCTTATATACTTCTTTTAGTAAAAGGATTACCCTTTAAGTATAATAATAATAAGATTATACTAAAGACTAATCCTCTTAAGTATATAATTAGGATTTATAACTTTAAAGATTCCTTTAACGTTTTAGCTATTAGCTATAATATTATATTAAGACTACCCTTTTTACGAAAATATAATCTTATAATAGATTAGGATAAAGACCTTTTAAGGTTTAAAAACGATACCTTAGATATTCCTTTTTATAGTCTAATAAAGGACGACCTTAAAACGAAACCCTTAAATAATTTAAATAAAGTAATACCCGATAATAACTATAAAAGAAATAGTAACGATAAGGATAATAAAGCTTCCTATATAGATATAAATGTTATAATAATAGATATCGTAATACAAAACGATAAGATAACTAGTACGATTAAAAATAATATAACTACGATTAGTATAATATAAGCGAAAATAACGCTAAACCTTAATAAAGAAACTAAAAGCCTTAAAGATAATTATAAAGCTACTTATAATTTATTAAGAGAAAATCTATCGAATACCTTAAAGGATATTAAGTAGTAATACTTTATGTAAAAAAATAAGATTAAGAAGAAACGGAATAAGAAAAAGATTAAGAATAAGATAAATAAGATTAGCTTTTAGTATTCGGAAGGTACTATTAATTTAAAGCACCTTAAAGAGCGAATATAGTATATAAGACGTTTAAAAGGTACTATTAACTTAAAATACCTTAAGGATCGTTATTTAAGAATACTTAAAAATATACTAAAAAGATATTTTAATATATTTACGCCGCTACTTAAAGATAGATTATTACTATATAGTAGTTAAGATTACGAAATTAAGTTAAAAGAAGGCTTTAAGCTTAGATTCTATAAGATATATAACTTAGATAAGAAGTATTTAAAGTTATTAAAAGAATATATCGACGAAAACTTATAAAAAGGTTATATTAAAGAGTTTAAATTAAAATATAAAGCTCCTATACTATTTACTTTAAAGAATAGTAAAGATAAAGAAAAAACCTAACTTTATATCGATTTTAAAGGGGTTAATAACGATATAATAAAAGACCGGACTCCGTTACTTTTTATAAGCAAAATAAGAAATAGATTAGCTAATAAGTAGTAGTATACTAAGGTTAACCTTAAATCTGCTTATAGCGAAATACGTATTAAAAAAGGAGACGAATTTAAAATAGCTTTAAGGATTAATTAATATACTAGTAACCTTTTAAAAGAGAATTAATAGTATATTAAATTCTTATTTAAACTGTTTTTATACGGCTTATTTATATAATATTATTATTTACTTAAACACGCTAAAGCAATACTATAAAGAAGTTAATATAATATTAAAATCGTAAAGAAAAGCTAGCTTATATATTTTACCGGAGAAATATAGCTTTTATATATAAGAAGTAAAATTCTTAAGGTATATAATTACTCCTTTTTATATTAGGATAGACCTATAAAAGATTTTTTTATAATTAAAGATTAGCTAATTCCTATAAATATTAAGGAAATCTAAAGCTTTATAGGATATATAAATTATTTTAATAAGTTTATATCGGACTTTTTTAAGATAATTATACTAATTTTATTAATATTAAAGAAAGCTAAAATAGACCTTTTTAAGTAGAACTTAAAAGTAAATAAAGGTTTAAAGAAAATTAAAGGATTACTTATTAAAGAACCTATATTAAATACTTATAATATAAAGAAGCCGTTAAAATTAAAAACGGATACTTTTAATTTTGCATTAAGCGCGTAGCTAAGCTAGCGCGATAAGAATAATATTCTTAAACTAATAGCCTTTTAC